>BMAO01003724.1:0-19362 GCA_019973975.1 Trichonephila clavata | reverse complement strand
AGGGCCGATCCTAGCAGGTGTGCAGCGCGTGCACCGCACGCGGGCGGCAAGCCAAGGGCGGCCGCAGGCCGTATATGGTTCTATCAATCAAACAAATTTTTTACTAATTTTTCAAAATAAAACTTATAATAAATCGAATAAATATGCTAAATTTTAATAGTTATTGAAAAATCAAGTCCCGTTTTTCCGATAATACCGCAAAGTTTAATAAAAATAGAATGGTTGTACATAGTGTGTTGGCCGATTGTCCATAAATGTCTACTCTCTTAAACATCCTTCATCTGATAGCAAAATTCGTGTTGGATCCTACAATACAGCATTAAAAAAGGTTTTTTTGGTTTTGTTTAATAGGTGGCACTGGCAGCCCACTGTGGATCGAAGCTTAATAAAGGCGTCTCAAAAGGAAAAGTTGTTTTACGAAAATATATAATAATGTTTAAATTCAATATGAATTTGAGGAATATAAAGGTTTTAATTTAATAATAACCTTACAATTAAGAAAAACAAAATCGGGGAAAGAAGCAATTTTTGCCTAAGGTCTTACAACACTTATAAACAATGCTCGTTTTCCTTTTTAGTCAGTTATATCTCTATCAAAAGGTAGTTTCTTGTAGTTTAATTTGGTATTAAGTTATAAAAGAAAAAAATCTTGCAGCTTCTCTTTGGACTTTCGAGTAAATGATTCTTATTACAAAGCCTGTTTGAAAAACACTTCAATATTCACATAGTGTTATTAATGTTAGCGAAGTTCTGAATTTAATTTTATGTTGTAGAAACTTAATGATACTTTAGTACTATGTTAAAAAATGCTAGTTTCATGCGTTTTTTTAGTTTTAATTGTAACCAGATGCCATACAATCAGTGTCGATGTCGATTTAAACTGATTTCGGGCCCTGGCGCAGAAGATCTACGGGGTCCCTTCGCAGTGGCCAGAAAACCTGCTTAAGCCTAGTTTATCCGGGTCCCTGGGCGTCCAATGAATAAACCGGCACTGCATGTAATCAAACAGGCGAATCAAGCGATTCAACAACATAGCATTAAAAACAGAAATAAAGAAAACAAATTAAAAGCGAATCCTGATTCTACATATATCTTCCCGCTTACTTGTATACTTCTAGTTGGAGAGTCATTTTATATGATCATATCCATAGCTCCTTACGTGTTTACTATTGTCTCTATGTTAGCAGCAGGGGCGGCATTTGGAGCAAATTGTAAAATACTTTTTTTTGTTACGAAAAAATTGGTATGAAAATATTTTTCAAATTATTATTTATACTTTGGGAAACCTGGTACCTTATTTAAATAAATATCTGGAATTTTATTTTAGATTGAATTGAAAATGTGCTGACTACTGCTGGTAAATTTGTATAATGACTATATCTTTTTCCAAAAAATAAAAAATTACGGCGTAGGGATTTGTTGTAGCAAGTATATGGGGCTCCGACCTCGAGATACAGGTACAAATGATTATCTTTTGTAAATGGAATTACTACGTTAGGGTGACAAATGTGCACAAAACCAATATTTTGTTTAGAGCAGCGTTCGGCAAATTGCAGTTCTTCAAAAATTCTGCTTTTATGTAGAATTAAAAATTATGTTTGTGTTTAAAAAGTTACATTGTTCACTATTTTCTAATTTATAAATATCTCTATATAAAAAAAAATTACTTGCATTTACATACCCACTTAAATATTTGACTGGCTTTCTGATAGAATTTATTTTTAAATATGCATTTGATTTATTTTTTTTTGTATCTACTCGTAGCAATGCGAATCTGGTATTTCATTTTATATATCTTATTTTATTACTCTGTACTGTGTACATTTAAAGTCAGTCTTCTTTTCTTATGTGTTGAACCTTGAAGGGTCCAAGGCTGTTGTGTACTTTAAATCATGAAATTTGATATGTTTTTTCTAATTTTCTTCTGTAATTTTCTCCCCGTCTCTAGTGGGTCACAAAAGACATTCTTTTCACTCACAGTATGTCTGGTGTCAGCTAACTTAAAGGGGAACAGAGACAATAGAATTTTTAGAAGATAGCCAGCCACAAGAGATTTAGTCTTGAATGTAGTTAATTGAAATTAAAATAAACGCCTACGGTCTCTACCATCAACTGACTCATTTTCGAAAAAATGGCCTGCTGAAACTGGCACAATTCAATTTTTTATATTTAGCTTGTTTGAAATAGCAACAGGTAATTATGTTTTTTAATTTCGAATTAATTTGTACTTTTTAGGACTTAAAAGCATATTCAAATTCCTCCTGTAAGGTACACCTCCGAATAAGGCGCAATTAATGTTGCTACCGGTCTCTTTGAATACGGATCTTAGGACATTCTATTAAAAAATTGCAACATTGTCTGTTCCATGCTTTCATTTAGAGACAAACAGAATTTGTACGAGCGTAAGCGCATCGCGTTATAAAGCGATTGCAACTCGCGGGGCGCGTTATCTTTGGGTTTGCATAAGAAATAAATGCTAGCTTAGGTAGACACAATGCACAGGCTTTCAAAAGGTCGTACAGCGAAATATTTTCAATAAATTTCTCGTAAGTACAAGATTTATTGCTCATTTCAACCATTTATACAGTAATTAAACTCTTTCTATTAAGAATTTTCATTTTCCACGAACTTCAAATTTGAAAAAAACCTGTGACTAAGGTATTTATTTTTGATGTGTAACATCTTTCCTCTCGATTGCTGGAGATTTGTGGGAGTGATTTCGTGAAAAGGGACGGAAATGCGTAACAGGAAGTTGGGGAAGCGCGTGCTATTCAGTGAAGTTCTGTTTTTTCTCCTTCATTCGAGAAAGGCTCCGCCCCCACCCCACCCTCTGCGGTCTAGGCCGTGGGATCTTTGTTTTTGTTTTCTCACTTTAGGATCAGAGAAGAAGCTAAGTCCTTTAGGCAGAGACGCGGTTAGACAATGACGAACGAGTTTCAATACCTGACTTCGATTGCTGCGTACAATTTAATTGACTGGGCCACAGAACAGCTGGTGTTGCGATCTATCGTACACAGAACAACTCACATGTTGTAGCTCGACATATGGATACTACTTATCGTCAAACAAGTGGACTGGGTATTGTTAGTCAAAATATTGGGGACATATGTGCGGCAAAATGCTTATTTGAAAATGGACAAACAGTGATTTCGGTGGTTGTATATATTTCTCCGAATCAAACGGTTCAAAAAGTTAAAAATTTCCTGCATTTTTTACTTTTACCATATACCGAAGGTGGTTCTGCTTTTTTTTTAAAACTATCACTCGCTTCCCATGATTTTGAGCGGTGATTTTAAAGTTAACTTCAGTTTGCTAGAAGCCGAGCTACTCATAGCTTTTTTGAATGATGAACTCAAGCTCGAAATGAACATAAATCGAAATGTTTCGACAACTAACAGTGGTACTGTTATTGACGCTATTTTTCAACGGTTTTTAAATACTTTGAAAACACAAGTATATGTGTCATACTTTAGTTATCATAAATTATTATTACCGCTCTTCCCCAAATTGAACAAGAATAATTATTTTTGATAAAAAAAATTGCATTACTCCTTGTGTTAATTAAATAAAATTTTCATTAAAGATGTAATTATTCCATAGAAAATTATTTCCATTCATACTCGATTCATTTTTTCCCCAGGATTTAAGTTGCTATTGCTAATTTACCACAATAACATGCCAGATGTTACACATCGTACGCGACTACTGTAAGGCTCGTTTCTTTTTTATTTGCATATCATTTATTTAAAGACTAACACGACTTGAGTTTATAATTAAACTAATTTCTTTAGTATTAAATGACAAAATACCCTGTGTCTGGTCTGATGGATTTGAATTTCTGGCTCTAGGACATATTGTGTGTCAAACACAAAGTTTCTTATTAAAAGATATATACTATATATTTTTACCCTATTAAGGTAAAGTATTAAGGAATATTTTATTGCATTTGCCTTCTTGAAAAAGGGGACTATAAAAACAATATATTTAGTTTTAAAAAATCTCTTTCATTAATATATATATATACATGTATACATTTATATAATAAATAAATTCACGTAGTGATAACGATTTCAACTAAAAGGGCAACTAGAAAAAAAACTAACTAATTTTTTAAAGTCATTGAAATTATTTGGTATATGCGTATCCATAGCTATAGTTAAGAGTACATGGTTTTTTCAAATTTCCTCTTTAGATTAAATCGAAACAATATTAATTGACGCTAAATTTTTTCCCCATAAGACACAGCTTCCTCTTCCAGAACGAAACATGCACATCCTTCATTACTGTTCCCAATATTAAAAAAAATGCGGTTTATTTGTCTTGTTTATTGTAAATTTTCATTTTTTTTCTGATTATAATTATGAATCATTTTTTGAACCACCATGTTAAGTCAAAGTAACACATGTGTTTTGAGATGGTATTTCCCCCCCTCTTTTTTATGCATCAAGAGAAATTTAGTAATATTATGTTGCAATTATATAAATACATTCTTATAAGTAATTGTGTTATTGATGATCGAAGTATCGAAAAGGCATTTCTTAAAAATGCTTTAGGAATATATAAAGTTTATGAATTAGGTCAATAATAGGTTATTTCTTTCAATGTTTACTTTCTTTTTCAATTTAAAGAGAGATAAATTTAGTAGAATTATTATCAATTTATTTTCAAATAAGATTGCACACACATGTGTTAATATTTAAATGTTATCGAAAATATCCCGAAATGACATTTTTGCAGGAAGCTAAACAACAGAATTTTATTGGAATGAGAAATATAATGTATTTTTTTATTATTATAATAATCATGAAAATACTCCGAAACACGTAAACTGTATAAGATCGTGGTGCGAATTAAAGGCAAGGTTAGAAAAAAATTGACGAGGAACAACAAAATGCATACGATCAAGAGAAAAAAGCGATGGCGCGCCATTATTGAAAGATTGATTGCAGAAGTACAATTTTTAGCCTGTCAAAATTTAGCATTTAGAGGAACTAGTTTGAAAAGTTAAAATATAACGATAATTTTTTACAGACAGTTTAGATATTGGCTGAATTTGATCCAGTTATTTCAGAACACATTAATAATGCCAGTAAATGCAAAAATAACAAAACACGTATTCCACACTACTTAGGGCAGCATTTTCAAAATGCAATAATTACTATTTTAGCCCAATCTATTCGTAATTAGATAACAAACATTGTCAAAAAAGCAAAATATTACAGTATAATTCTTGACTCTACACCAGATATTAGTCACACAGAACAAATAAATTTTGTCGTTAGATGTGTGAGCTCCACTGGTGGTAAGGTATATATTTTAGAATTTTTCTAGTAGTTTTTAGGAATACTACGCAACAAAGGTTTTCAGATGTGGACACAATCTCTATTGAATCGGAAATCTGTGAAAAAATTGATCTTACCAAAATTATTGACAAATTTGCTTCTCAGAAAGCCAGAAAAGTTTTTTTATAATTAATTTTTAAGTAGTCTTTGTAGAAGGACTGATTTATATACTTTTCGTTTTCACGAGATTGATGCTTCAGTACTTTTTTATTAGATTATATTTTCTGAGTAAATACTGTTGTTTTGCTTTTCTAATTATAAAATGTCTATTTTATTTCAAAGGTAATATTCTTGCTTATTTATTATTTTGTTGAAGATTTTGTCGCTATCATATCCTATTAGCTGACCAGGAAAATAAAGTAATAAAAATAAAGTTTAACACTTCAAATTTTATTTGCATTTTTACTGATGTCTTACTTTTTACTCTTATACAAGTAAATGAGTTTATAACTTCAAAAAATGAGTATTAAATAAGTAATTTAAAGCATAAGTATTGTAATAAGAAATTAAATATACAAGTATTGTAATAAATAATTAAATATATAAGTATTGCAATAAGTTATTAAATATATAAGTATAATAATAAGTTAGTAAATATGCAAGTAATACAATAAATAATTAAATATATAAGTATTAGTCAAAATAAAAAAAATTCTCTAGAGGGGCGGCATATTAGGGCTTCGCACGAGGGCGGCCGACACCCTAGGATCGGCCCTGTGGGTACCCCGTCTTTTGAATCTCAAAAGAAAGAACAGAGGAAAAAAATTAAGTGATGGAAGAAGCCTAAGTGGACGACATTTAATTTCCAAAATTCAGAAGTATTATGGTATGACCATTAGAAACAATATCAATGATTTACACAACATGAAAACTGCTGTTTGGGCTATTTATTTCCATCTTTTGTCTACAAATGAGAGCCCTCAACATGGATTGTGTCCCTCGGGTACAAATTCATGGTGCAAGTTTCAGAAAGCAAAAGCTGAATTTAACGAAAAGCATTATGACCATAAAAAACATACCCATGTGCCATCTTCCCTCATGAATAAAATTAAGCCAATTTTTAGAGATTTAGCTGACCCTAGGTTATTAAAAAAAATGTCTACATGGAAAGAATCAAAACCCCAATGAGTCAGTTAATAATACTATATGGTAAGTCATTCCAAAATCTACGTTTGTGGAGTTAAAAACTCTAAAATTAGGGGTAAAAATTGGAATTGCACAATTCAATATGGGCCATGTAGCCAAATTAATAATTTTAAAATATTGTGGTACTGAACCAGGTTTTAATTGTGTGTCATGCTTCAAAAAATTAGATGCACGTAGGATTCGTGTAGCCCAACGAAAGCATCTTGAGATACAAAAAAAAAAAAAAAAAAAAAAAAAAAAAGGCTAGATTGTGGCTAAAAATAATGAAAAAAAAAAGAAAACTAGAAAAGTCTTTTGTAGAAGCAGAGGGCAAAGAAAATGTTTCATATTTTTCTGGAAAGTATTAAAAAAGGTAAATCGTCAAAATTTACAAATTTTTACTTTAAAGCTTGTTTTCTCAAAATGCAATATTTTTCCTTTTTTGAACCTTTTTCACAGACACTAATTAATGTAGGGTCCTCAAATTTTCAGTAAGTATATTTTCAACATGTTTACACATTGGAAGAAATACCTAGCAAACTTTTTTAGATAACGCCTTTTTAAACTAAATTTTAGGGGGAAAAATTGGGCATTTTTTAAAAAATTCATAATTATATCAATTTTTTGTAAAAAGACAAAACCCTCCACTAAAGTTTTATTAATAGTACATATAACGTACTGTAAAAATTTCATCTATGAGGAGCAAGTAGTTTCTGAGAAAAAGGTACATAAACTTACGCAATTTTAACATAGGCTCCTATAGAAAGTGCCGGACCCCCTTAAGCCTCTTAAGTAGAGATCAATATCCTTAATCATCTTGTCTATCCAGTCTACAACAACCTTTCCTGGATGGTTAAATCTGTCCTCTACTTTGAAAAAAAAAAAGTTTCTTAAAGAACTAAAAAAATAGTTTGTGAAAGAGGGAGAGATATTTGACAAGGTAGTTTTGTTTTGGGGACCTTTAAAATTATATTGTGTTAAATTCCTGAACTGAAGAAACCCCAGGGAAGTAAAAGAAGATTTTATTTATTGATATGGTGTGAAATATGCGCATAATGCAAATTAAAACACATCGGGAATATATACAAATTAGGGATTGCAATACCGGGATACCGAATACCGGTATTTTGAGCCATTTGTACAACTTTGTAATATCGATATTCACAAGCTTAAATACTAGTTTTTTGGTATTTACTAGAAATTTTTAAAATTGTTTCCAACTTGCAAAATAGTATACGTTTTTCTTTTTATGCCTCCCTAACAGGCGAAATTAATAAGACTGTGAATATAAAGCTGGATCATGCAACCAAGAAAAATTATAAAATATGTGAATTATCGAAGGAGGTGGGCCAAAACTATTCTATTAAAGCTCAGAGATATAGTGCACATGCTCAGGATTCATAGTCTGACATTCGATGTGTAAAAATAAAATGGACTAAATTCCTGACGGTCACATGATAATATAAACACGTGTTCTACATTGAATTCAAAAAGGACAATACACTATATAGCTCGTACTTTTTATTCTATTTGTAAAACTTAGGTAAAATTTCAAATTGCATAGTTGGGTAAAGATGCTCAAGAGTTATAAAAAGAAATTTCTGTAAAAAGATTTTAAAATTAAAGAAAAAAAAGTCTTGCTTTATACATGTACTTTTAAATAAAGTGACAAATATTAATTTTTAAAAAAAAAGTTTCTGTAAAAAGTGCAATTTGGCAACAACGAAGTGCATGAACTGTGTGATTTGCTGAAAATAGATAATTGCATTCATCATGACTATGACGTCACATGTATTTTTGAACTTGATTGACTAAAAACACGTGGTTTAAAATTATCATGTGATTATGACGTCACATGAATTTAGTCACATGAATACGTACACACGACAATTTTACTGAACATAACTGATATGCAACTTTTTTACTGAAGTGAGCTTTTATTAATATTCCCAAAATATTTTGTAAAAGTCATTTATCGTGAAAAAAATTACGATTTTCAAAAAAATCATAGCGATACTCTTACGTTGCAAGAATTTAAAAAAAACTTTGCAATATATTTAAAAAATCTCACTTCAGTGTAAATATAAAAGTATAATTAATATACAGACAAAATTTGAAGTTTCCGTATTAAACAGTTTCTGACAAAAAGGTACATAAATAAGCTCAATTTAACATTAGCGGTATAGGGGGTACCGACTACTCTTAAAATGTAAAAAATACCGAAAACCGGTATTGAACTTTCTGTCCGATATTGCAATCCCTAATATAAATAAAGATTAGAAAAGTTTTTTTTTCATAATCACTTTTTAGAGACTGTAATGTTGATTCAATCTCCGTTCCGGATTACTTTACGGATATTTTTAAGAATTATTTTTATGCGTTAAGATTCTTTCGGTACTTACATATTATACCTTTGACCCATTTCTCCATATAGAAAGACATCGCCAATTCAAAATATGTTCAGTTCAGTTCTTGTGGGATATGGAGCAGCAAATGCTATTATCCCCTTGATATGAATGTGAATATCTATGTAAATTGCTATATGTGTCTTTCCTTTCTTAATATATATCAAAGAACTTCATCTTCTGCAAAAAAAAAAAAAAAAAAAAAACCCTGAAAAGTTGCTTATTAACAATAAAAGGTTCTAAAAGTTCTCTGAAAAGTGGTGTTTTTGCATGGATCTATCTTCAGTATATTCCACAAGTTATTTCTTTGAGACGAATATTTATCACAAATTAAGAGAATGTGTTCCAAATTGTTATTTTCTTTGCAGGCGTTACATAAAGGGTTACTTGTTAATTCATATTTATGCAGGAGCCCTGGAGTTATAATCATTTTATTAATGATGCGAATACCTAGAATCTCTTCTCTTCTGTTATTGGTCCAGTTAGATATTATTTCTATAGATGGGATGTTTCCTAAAATATTGTGATATTTGCTGGTATTATAATTCTCAATGGTTTTTCCTATTCTTTTTCGAAAATTATTGGTATTGATATCTTCAGGAGCAATCCAGTAAATGTAAACATTAGATTCCGTTACCGATCTTGCAAGTTTGTCTGCCTGTTCATTCTAGAAAATTTTTGAGTGTCCCGGAAACCAAAGAAAAATTAACTGGGTTTATAGATTCGAATGAATGAAGATCTTGCTGACTAATCTATGAATGATTTTTGGAGATTGAATACTGTAATTTTAAAGGAAGACAGAACAGATTGACTGTCAGACAAAATTAGTAGGTTTTGTCTGATTCTGCCAGGTCGTCAAGCGCTTGACATATAGCCAGCGCTTCTGCCGTAAAGATGGAGTTTATATGATTAATCCTGTAAGAAAAGGAAGCATTATTCGAAATGTCTGCTATTGATGTTAGATTTTCATTTTCTGAAGCATCTGTAGCTATTATAAAAAAATTTCGGAAGTAATGTTTTACTATATCCTCAAATAGGCCGCAAATCGCAGGAATTGGTAGATTTTTATCTTGAAACACGAATTTATTGGTGTAAATTTTGCAAGGAAAATCCGTGAAATGTATTATTCTAGGGATTATTATAATTTGATCCTTGTTAATACTCAACCTGTGCAGTGAAGTAATAATGCTGATTTCATCCTCTTCAAGTATATTTAGATGCGATGATCCTAGTCTATTTAGATGCATAGGAGAAAAAGTTCCATTAGAAATTTGGGTATAATAAAAAATTTATTTGCTATATATAGTCTTCTAATTTTTTTCCGAAAGAGTTTCTTGTTCTGCTATTTTTAAGAGGACGATATTTGGAGTCCACTGCGGGAGCCCCGATGCAATCCTTAAGGCTTTGGTTTGGATTATATTAATAGCTTTAAACTGGTTGTCCGACCATTTATTGATTATATGACAAGTATAAGAGAAAGTGCTGCAAATGGTTCAAAATTACGCGGACCGTCGCCAAAAGCCCTCGTGTTGCTAATCAGTGCGACGTTAATATTCACTCACTCACTCACTCTAGAGTTTCAAAGAAGCGTACATGAATATAGTAAATAAAATAGGGGAAAGAACACTGCCTTGGGGTAAACCTTTCAAAACAGACTTCCTGGAAGAAAGACAATCCCTCCATCGGACTTGTAAAGATCTGTGAGAAAGGAAATGTCGTATCCATAGTGCAATTTTTCATGTAATCCCCAATTGGAGACATTTGAAGGCAAGACCATCTAAGTATACGGAGTCATAGGCACTTTTAATATCCAAGCTGATTCCAACAAAATATTTCTTATGTGCTTTAGCATCTATGATTGCTTTGTTAATGATATATGTAGCAGTTCTGCTGTCTTTAAATGGTATAAAACCAAAATGATAAGGATGAAGTTTTTGATCTATTGTCAAAAAATAGGAGATACGGCCAGCTAAAATTCTTTCGAAATTTTTTGAAAAGACTGAAGTAAGAGCTATTGGTCTGTAAGAAGAAACTATCGATTTGTCTCTACAGGGCTTTGGAACAGGGAGGATTAAGGAATGTCTCCAAGAATCAGAAACTGTTGCACTGTCAAAAAGGTGCTGAAAAAATTTAAGAATCGTATTCCTTTCACTATTATTCAGATTTTTGAAAAACGATGCTGGGCTTAGATCTGAACCTGGAGTTGTGTTTCTGGAAAAATGGATGGCTATATTTAATTCTGAGATATGGAACGGTTTATTGAGAAGATTATTTTCCATGCTAAGAAAATCCAAAGGCAGTGGCTCGTGAGAAGCTGTTTTGGATGCAAACAAACTTGCAAATATATTATCTTGAATCAGGCTGTTTGATAAATCTGTTATTGGCTTTAAGAATATTTAAATTTGAATCTGGATTTGTATGGATAGAAAATTTTTTGAGAATATTGAAAAACATTTTAGGATTAGATACGTTCTTACAGGTAGAATCCCAATAAAGTCTTTTGGCTGTTTTAATGTTAAATCTAAGTTTGCTTGAATATCGTTTGTATTTATCCCATAATTGTGGAGAAATTTCTTGAATAGCTCTTTTACGGTAATACTTTTTGAGTTTGTAAAGATTATTACAATCACCATTCCACCAAGGTGGGAAAGATCTGTTGGAAACTTTGATTTATTTAGTGTATTTCTTTATAATTGTAGATATTTTATCAGTAAGGCTTGTGTTTTCTTCTGCATTACTTATTATAGAAGACGTTTTTTTCGTAACCATCTGCCAATCTGTTTTTTTTTTTTAAAATTCGTTTACGAGGATTTAGATGCGAGAATTCTGTGATTACCGGGCAATGATCGCTTTCAAAGGAGCTATCTAGAACGTAACTGTTAGTATTACCTAAAAGAGAAGAAGAGCAGAGAGTGAGATCTATTAGCGAAGCTTTATTTACTGAAGTTCTGTATGTGGGAGAGGTGGTATTAAGAATAGCAAAATTAGAATCAGTCAGCCAATCAACGAAATCCTTGCTGTATTTTGAAATGCTCTCGGATCCCCACATTAGATGATGAAGATTGAAATCTCCAAATATAAAAACTGGGTCTGTCAGAGATTCTAAAAAGGCTTTAATTAATAAAATGTTGAAACCCTGGGAGCGTAGACATTAATTAGATAGCATGAAAAGGAATCGAAATTAATTTTTATAATCAAGATTTCTACATCTTTGGTTTGGTCCACTTTAAATGGGATTTGTTGAACTGAAAAATAGGTTGGGACTGCAATAATTAAACCACCTCTTGGTCTATCTTGTATTTCCATTCTGAAAATATTCTTTCCTGGGAAATTAAGTATATCATCACTTTGTAAAAATGTTTCCTGGAAAATCCACACGTCAGCAAGAGAAAAGGGAGGGATTTTCAACCAAATAGATTTATTTTTAATGTATCTGCAATTCCATTGCAGAAAAACAACCATTAAAAGGGAGAAAAATTCATATAACTTTGTCCTCCCTTTGAGGATATAAAAGGAAAGCATAGTTTTTTTAAAAAATTATTGTTACGTAGATCGGGGTTCGAGGATTTTATGCAAAATCAGACGTAAACAACAAGACAGTTCTTTAAGAGCGATGAGGATTTATTGTCGGAAATTAATCCTTAAAATACAGGATTCAACAGCAAAATTCACAGAGTAAATTTCAGAAGGATTTGACACCTTCAACAGCACTCAGACACAATACGCAGTGTCTAAAATACACGTATGTAAATGACTATTCACAAGCACAGCCGAGCTGATCGCTAATAAAAACAATGCTCACTACTCGCTGGTTGAAATCAGACTGACTGTTGCGGCGAGTCTCTTTCTATTTATAGCAGAGGCCGAAATTTCTCGAAAGATGCGCTCGCGCCACAGATCGTGAAATTAGTGCATTTTTCTACTAATTTCTAGAAGAATCCAGAGGGTCGCGAACTCGCCAACATGGTCGCCAATGTCGCCAACTTGGTCGCCAAAAATGATGCCAACTTGGCTCTATCGCCAGACGGCTTGCTTGGCTATGGACGGCTTGCTTGTGAATATTACAATCTTAACATGAAATAAATATAGAGTAATATAAAGGCATTGCACATCCAAATTCAAATTATTTACATTATTTTATACAAAATTCGTAACATTATAAAACTATTTACAATATTTACATAAAGGTTTATTCGTCCTATTTTCATCCCATTTCTATGTTCACGGGGAGATCTATTTTATTAGATTCCCCAAATATTGACTCGATCGAGTTTTTTAAAGCGGAGGTTGTTTTCTTTTTCCTATTTGGAGATTTGCTGGTTCTTTCACTTAATAGTAGACTACTAAATTGTGTAAACATTATTTCCATTGTTTTCTGAAAGTGTTGAATGATGAAAAGAGTTTGCTTCTCTAAAGTTTTTTGGAAGGATTTTAGCATGCTTTCCATTCTCTTTTCAAATGATTCCTGGATATTTGGTCCAGGTGGTGAACCCTTCACTATGCTAGAGTAGATGTTAGTGTTGTCTTGAAATCTCCTTCTTGCTTCCCCCAAGGTTATGTGTTGATTGGCCTTAAATTCTATATAATATTTTCTTTTCTTTAATGTATGCAGAGCAGCTTTGTGAATTAGCTGGGTGGGGTGCTTTACAGTTAATACAATTAACAGGATTCGGGCAATCTCCTACATGGGATACTCCACAATTTATACATATTGCTGTTTTTTTGCAAAATTTTGATGGATACAGAAAACTAAAGCAATTATTACACTGTCTAGGTTTATCAATGAAGATTTTAATACGGTGATTAATAAACCATAGTTTTAATGCTTTCGGGTAAGCTTGAGCCTAATATAGATATTAAGAATGGAGGAAACTCCAGATTAATTCCTTTCTTGAGGAAACGTCTAATTTCTATTATATCAATACCGTTGGTTTCTTGAAGCTCTCTCGCCAAGTCCGCCAGAGGTATGTTTGTTGGGATATCATACAAAAGAAATTTGGAAGTGAATCCTTCCCACAATATTTTTGCCTTGACGGCGATGTTTAGAGAGAATGGTGTCTACACCTAAAATTTGTGCAGCACATACAGGGTCCTTCCTTGGTGGTGAATTTTATTTTCCCGCTTCGGGTAAACGATAAATTACATATTTTTTCGTGTTTTGAAATTTTTCCCTTTATTTCAGCGTATAGTAAGTTAGGATTGGATTTTGGTAATTGAGCTGTATTTATTTCATTTTCCAGTAGAATATTTATTTCAGTTATTTTCCGTTGTCTCGTTCTGAGTATTAATTCTTTATCACTTTTTGTGGTTCGAAAATAAGATGTTTCTAAATCCATTATGCGTTCTCTTATAATTATATTTGGCTCATTTATAATATCAAAATAACAATGCTGCGATTTGCAGCAATTGTTATTCTTATTGTGTTTAAACGTGCGTGGGAACGCTTTCCACTATCAGCTGCAAATCGCAGCATTTGGCGATATCTTTTGATTTGATGAATTGGGCGATGGTAAAATATACATATTTAAGTATCATTTTTTAATTCTTTAATAATGCTTTATGATTTTCATGAGGTTCAGAATCACTGTGTGTGTGTGTGTGATACCTTTCATATGATTCTCAAGTAAAGATATACGTAATTGTTAAAAACAGAAGTTGTTCGGATTTTGGGCCACTACATGAAAGTGTGGTACATTTTCAAACAAGTGGAATATATCTCTAAAAATGTATAAAAACTAGTAAACCAGTTATTTTACTATACACTGCTGGCCATACAAAAGGAAATGCCAAGAAGGACCAAAGATATCAATGTGAAATTTATTTGGAAGTTAACATATTCTACAAATATCAAACGATTAAAATTACAGATTCTTGTGAAGTGTGGATGATGACAAAATCAGTAGTTAGTGTAGTCACCATTGTTACCTACAATCACAGCAATAAGCCTCAACATAGAATCAAAGAGGCTTTGGATGTATCTTTGGGGTACAGCAGTCCATGTGGCTTGCCAAAGTTGATCTGATGTAGCAGCGGGTGGTCGGAGTGGCCAGTCGTTGTGCAAGCATGGACTGATTGGCGATTGATTTGGATAACAAGCAGGCTAAGAAAGCAATTCAATCTGATGGGTAAAGAAGAACTCTTGAACATTTCGTGCCACGTGTGGCCACGCATTATCCTGTTAGAATATGGCTGATGACAAGCGCTGAATGTATGGGAGGACCACGGGCTCCAACGTTTCAGAAATGAAGCACTGGCTGTTTAGTGTACCGGCAATGCGTACTAGAGGGATGCGGCAGTGAAATCCAATACCATTCCTAACCATGATATCGGGTGCAGGACCAGTGTCCAGTGTGGTGATGATTGTCGCAACAGTTCAGCAGCCTCTCACCACGGTGTCTCCAAACTCGAATCCGACCATTGTGACATTGCAAGCAGAGGAGAGATTCGTCAGTAAACACAATGTTGTTCCATTCCGTTGTCCACGTCCACCGTTTCTCTCACCATTGGCAACGCAAACGCTTGTGGTTTCCAGTCAAGGATAAAAGAAGCAATGAACCCTTTGCGGATATTCTAATCTGCTGTATATGACGTTGAATGGTACGATCGGAAACCAAATGATGCATAGCAGATTGAATCTATTGTGCTTTGATTCTCGTTATGTGGTTGCGCAATCCATCACTGATACGCACAATCCACCTGTCCTTAAGGGCAGTGGTGCAACGAGGGGGGTGGGGTGTGATTGGCCCTGTCGGTCCATCGTTTTCCCCTGCACCCAGCAATGACAGATCCGCATAACAATTGCTTGATTTCGTCCAACACTTTGACCGATATTTCAGGAGGGTAATTTGCAATTCCTATAGGCAACTATTCTTCCTCGATCGAATTCAGAAACTTAGTCAAAAGAAGCTCGTTGTCTTTCACGAGGCATAAATAAACAGCTTACTCAAAAAAAAAAATTGCCAATTTGTTTTATTTTTATATAGAGCTTGCACCCTTGATGTGCGTCTGCGCTATAACGCTAGTCATTTGCATATTTCATCACCGCCAATGCATGATATAAATTTCCCATGGTTTGCATGCTTCCTTCAGGTTGTTGCATTTTGGTGGGCAGCAGTGTATATATATTAATAAAATATTTTGATAAAGAAAAATATGAAATGTTATATAGTTGAATAAGGAACAATTGAATTCATAATATAGCATTATTTAAGCGAAATTTGGCTTTGAATTTTTTTGTAATACCAAAGTAAGGCGATTTTCTAAATTTACATTAGTAAAAGGATTCTTATTTTTCGACTAGTTGTCTTAGCACACATGATTCAAGGAAGTTTTCTCACAAATATATGATGAGCAGAAGTTTGTGCTGTAATATTTAACAACGGTTTATTTATCATTTTTATCAATGGAAGAAGATTGAAGTTTAATAGATTGTACTGATTAAATTTACTGTCTTGTATGTCAATGAGCTGAGGCTAGATATCAATTTCTGAAAGTATAATTGAAGGAGTAATACAGTTGAATTGATTGCTTATTAACATTATACATGAAAGAAACACGAGGGCTATTGGCGACAGACTTCTTAAATTTGAATTACGGTCAAGTGATGAGAACTACACCTGAACTGGCACCATATCTTTCAAACTTTCATACTATGTGAGGACTTCGAGTCTAGATAGATTTAACGTGCTTCAGCTATTAACACGGTGGGTTTTTAATAGCATCAAGATTGGAATCCATGATTCGAAATAAACAATGCCTGTTATAAGTTGGTGACTGTGATCACTCGACTATTGTGGTCACATAAATCACTTGAAAATGTAACTAAAATGCTAATAAATGAAGTATGAAAACGAATGAAAAGGAAGATTGAAACAGAATGAAAGGAAAAGAGGAAATAAAATGAACGGAAGAACTGAATAAGAAGAAGGAAATTTAATTTGAATTTTTAAGTTAACAATACATTTTTAAAATGTGGCTAACTTCTTATGAAATATTGTGTTTCAGTTAATGCATTTTTTTTCTTTTCTTCATTTACTAAATTTTTGATCGAAAAAGATTTGAAACGACATTCCTTCTGAAATCAAGTCGTTTCACGTTATTTACAATCAATTTTGAGGAAAGAAAATGAAATAAATAAAATAAAGCTTTTAACGAAAATTAAGCAATGATTTAATTTTGGAAAATAGAGGAATGAATGAATAAATCTTTGAAAGCATTCTAAAATGTTTCTTCAGAGTTTGTATAGTATTTAAGCCGGATTAAATCTTTCAGAAACTGTTTCGTAATATAAAAAACTTTCATAGTATATTCTAACTATAAATAAGTTTAAAATAAAGTTAGTTTTGACATCGAAGAACGAGAACGAGATATTTAATCTCTCTTAAATAATTTAGAATAATTTAGAATAATTAGAAAACAGATGGACAGCTGCATGCAGTAATAAACCTCGAAGTCTGTGCATCTGCTATAGAGCGAAGTTCATTCAAATCAAATTTAATAAAGCTAGCTCTAACGATGCGTATTCATTTAAAATAGTTTGTGAAAGCACTGCTCATTTGACATTCACATATCGCAAATTAAAAATTGCTTTCACTATTTCCTGTATCATACAGTATCCTATAGTCTATAAACTTATCAAAAGCGTTGAATCAGCTTCTTTAACACAAAATTACGAACTATTATTTTATTTGAAAATCTAATTTTTTGTATTTTGAAGCTTTCTATAAAGGTTTGGAGACGAAGTATAATTTTTAAAGTCAGACTTTTTATTCTTCCGTGATAGCATTAACTTATAAAGGCGATATAACACCCAAAAAATCATCAAACTATCAAAAAATTTTTATTAACTTATTTGATACCTCAAATCTTTATAAACATGCCTGCATTTTTTATCAAGTTATGGAGCAATATTTGATGCTGGAAAAAATTTCCACACCCGTATTTCAGATCATCTACTACAAAAATAAAGAGTAAAAAATTAATTAATTACTTTTCTACCACACACAAATGAGACTAACATATGTAGAATTATTTATGTTAGACCAGACCACTTCAAGAAAGAATAGTACAATTCACGCAAAAATTCTAGTTTTGTGTATTGTTTATTGAAGAGCAAATGGATTTGGTCAAGATATAAAAAAGTTGTGCATGCTTTTTATGATATTACTATGAATGAATTAAACTTCAAATCGGATTCTTCCAAAGCACAAATACTAAATCTCCATTTGGATAACTAGATAATTAAAATCTAATTCGCAAGAATAGAAAAACACTCCCTTTTTATATATTTGTTTTTGGTGATATATATATTCCCATGTCTGGTGAAGTTCAACACTTTTATTATTATAAATTTTAAGATATTTATTTAAACAAATGCACATATGCAGTTCTTAGATTTTGATATATTTTACCTATAAATTGCTATTTGATTTTGCTTTCATTCGTGTACAATATTTAACATGCGAAGGCTTTTAAAAATCATGGAAATAAAAAATAAATTCATAAACATCTTTTGTACATGTTGTGCGTTATTTAAGTTGCGAAACTAATCACAGAATTAGCTCTGAGGTTTTTTTAAAATAATTATTAAGGTAGAGTTTTATGAAATATTGATCTTTCATTCGTTTTCTTCTATATATTAATCATGCCAGTATATTGTTTAATTGTTCTACATTTTTGCAATTTCTTATGGTAAGCAGTTCTAAATAAGTTAATTAACATTTCATAAAAATTTCAGACTATTCGATGAAATTATATCATGTTATTCATGGAATGAAAACTTCAAACTCATATTTCTCCATGTTGAATTTTTGCACATATACTATTATTCAAAACCTAAGGCTTTTTTGATAATTAAAGTATGGGTATGAAATTTTGTATACATGTTCTGAAATGTTGTTTGTAAAACTGTGCATAGAATTAGCTCTAACATGTTTAGTACTTTTTCTAAAAAATTTCAAAATCAAAATTAATGTTTTTTTGAGAATTTTTAGAAGTTTAACTTAAAAAAAATTAATAAAAAATTAAAGAGCCGAAGCAAAAAAACCCATGCACAGTTTTATGTAGTATATTATAAGGTACTCGGAAAATTTTTTGAAAGAAAAGAAACATTTTTAAAAAAACCTTAGAAATTTAAAAAAATGTTTTAAAAAACTTCAAAAAATTTAAATTTTACAAACATTTTGCAACAAATTAAAATTTTTTGTGGGAATTATTATTAAATATTAACTTTTATAAATTACAATTAAAACAAAATATCAAGTATTAAAAATAAAAAAATGGTGAAGATGGTACCACATATCACCTTAACATCGTATTATAAAGCAACACGAGGGCCATTGACAAAGAATCTCCTAATTTTGAACCTCGATCAAGTGACGAAGACTACACCTGAGCTGACCTCTCCCTCCCAAACTACACATCAGAGACTCGACAGTTTTTTTGTGCATCAACCCTTCTACAACGCAGGTTCTCAGTGGCACTAGAGCTCG
>BMAO01003723.1:0-16211 GCA_019973975.1 Trichonephila clavata | reverse complement strand
GTGTTCGACATCGTTTTCTTCACCTTCAATATTTTTTAGGTCTTATTAAATATCATCTTTTCTCAATCCTTCCAATCATTCCAAATTTATGACATTCAAGCAATTCAAAAATAGTGTAGATTTATTTGCTCATTATTAAAATATAAATTACGAATTAATTTACAATTTCTCTAATTCTACAGAAATGATATGTTGCTCTATTTACTCTTTCTAACGAAATAATATGAACAGTATAAATAAATCTATTCACAATAAACTCATTCTCCAGTTTCCACCAAATCATTTTGACTGATTAAAAATGGTGATGTGCTTTTCATTCAGAATTAGATTTATATGTATTTTAATACGTGAATGTGAAAAATATTTTATATCTACAAAGAATTTCAACTTTAGATTCTAAGAGCATTTGTTCGTTTTGTCGCAAAGTCTTCAAATTAAGCAACTTATTTTTTCTGGTTTCCATTTCATGCTCACTTAATGATAATTTAACATGAAATTCTTTAAAAAACATAAACTTTTTATTATTTTTTTAAATAATATTCTTAAAATTACAGTCAAGTTTCAATTCGAAATTAAGAAATTCAAATTATATATGAAAAATATAAGTTAAAAACAATAATTAAATAAATACAAAATATATTTTTTAAAGAAAAATTACTTTTGAATCGTATGTTGATGGATATTAGGAAAATCATCAAATCCTGCAATAATATCATATGAAATTTCTATAACATTTAAATCTTTTATAACTTTAAAATAGCAATGCTTTTAACCCTTTATCTCCTCCATTATGCTTTACTGCAGTTTTTTTCATGGAATATTTTTTTTTTGAATCACTACATTGAAAATTAAAGGATATACATAAACAAAATACTCAACGTTGGGAAATTTAATCCGTTAGATCTAATTAATTAATTAACGATATTCAACTGTAAAATTAATTACATACACTGTTCACTTAAAACAAATAGTCAAATAGTTTTCTAAGATCTTCATTAACATACAAAAAAGTAAGACACCTTTTGACATAAACTACTTTTTCGGAACAAAAATGACAATCTTCGCAATCCGATCAAAATGTCAGCTGAAAACGCAACTTCTGCTATAAAACTATTCGCCTCCTTGCTAAAATATTTATCATAGAACCCATACTGCCATATATCTTGGAAGAGGGATTTAAAAGAATATTTCTGCTAAGTATCATCAGAATATTCGTAAAAATGGTTAATCTATGTAATTTTAAAGTGAGTGGTACTTATAAATACCGTCGGTAGTAAAGAGTTAAGTCAAATAATGCCATTACCTACTTGCTTGTACAAGTAAATGTTATATAAATTGTCCTAATAATAGATCAACCCTAAAATTTTTTATTACACTTTTAAATTTTTAAACACCGTTACCTCATACCGTAATTTAAAAATCTGTAAACGTAAACGTTTACTTTGTCGTATTAGTCTGTTTTTGACGTAGCGGTCTCTTTGAAAGGGATGTTTTTAAGTTTTCTATTTTCAACCCTGAACATGCATAGTCTAGAACACCCTTTCAATGCATTCACATACAAAAGGAACAAAAAATAATGTATGTGGTTAGTATGAATGCATTCGTCATCCCAAAGTTACTCCGCCGTGGGTATAAATAGTTGTTCTAGCTCCAAAAAGAAAGATTCTAAGAACTGTCAGAACTAATGATGTGCAGCATTCAATGGAACATATGCACCTTGTAAAAATGTAAGTCTAGAATTTATTTTACTCCATAATTATTTCCTGAACGCATATCACCTTTTCAAATAGGCATTAGAGGGATTTCTGAGATCCTTTATTTTATTTATGGTGTGTTTTAATTGCTTGAAACTCAAGCTTTTTTTAAGTCTATTTTATTTCAAAACGAATAACAGAGAATAATAACTTAGAAGTAACTCCTGCAGAAAAATTTCCAAAGTTGATCAACTTCCATTTTCCCTAGTGAGTGAATATTAACGTCGCACTGTTTAGCAACACGAGGGCTTTTGGCGACGGTCCGCTTAATTTTGAACCATGGTCAAGTGACACGGACGACACCACGGACTGACACTGACACCCCCTCTCCTAACTACCACACCACACCAATGGGAGGAGGTTTGAGCTCTCGACAGATTTAACGTGCATCCTCCCCTACACGGCGGGTCTTTAGTGGTACTGGATCGAATTAATGACACGCTAGCCATGATCCGATGACTAGACCACTTGGCTACCGCGCCTCCATTTTCCCTAATTTGCCCTTTTAATTTCTTTATATAAGCTTATTACACTCTATAAACCGCGTTTTGTAAGTTGTTGGATTTCAACTAATACTCTAACACACAATTCTTATGTGTACCAATGATTTATCCAACGTAAGTTGATTTGTTAGCATCGTATCAATATGTGGTACATTGGGAATTTATCATACTAATTGTATTGTATTCTTTTTATTTTACAGTTTTTTTTCCGTATCTCGTTGTTATAAATGTTAGTTCAAGGTATCCGACTATCCTAAAATTGTGAATTTCGCCAAAAATTGACAAATTTTTTTTATGATTTTATCTTATAGGCCATTTTATTAGCTTTATACAAAATAACAAGTTTATTATTTTCCGTTTACTAAAACAAAACTACAAGTGTTTAAGTAAAAGCAGATGCCATTACTTTTAGCAAGATGTCATACTTTAAAACGCGTTTTACTCTAAATGTTTTTTTTTTGTAAATGCTCAAACGGGGCCAGCGATTGAAATAATTAACTAAAAAATTTTGTGTATGTTCTGTATAATAGTAGAAATTTTTTAAACTTCAGATTTATCAATCGCTGTTTTCTTACAAAATTTACTTTCTCTTATGTGAATTTACTCTCTCGCTATTTATTAAAAGCAATTTCATACATTAACTAAGATAAAGTGCTCTAGGTTTTGTAAAAATTAAAATATCTCTTATCCTGAAGATCATTTCAAAAATGAATAACATAGCAACACATCAAATTGAATATTTGTTATAAACCTTTGGTACAGAATGGGTCGCGTTTAGATGATTTTTTTGTAAATTTTTACCAGTTTTTTCCCATTTTGGTAATAATATAATATCTTTTTCTCTTCTTAATTTAAGTATATTTTTCTTAATGCACTAAGCAAATCTAAAAACAACAACAAAAAATCCCCATATTTGCCTTTTAAAAAAAAAAAGTTGTCGCAAGTAGTCGGATACCTTAAGTCTGACAACTTATATTATTATTTTACAACGGCTTAAACAATTTCTTCGGCGTAAAAAGAACTTATTGATATTTTCTACAGCCAAATTTAGTATTTAAAATTCTTGTAGAAAATTAATTGTATTCGAATCTCATACATTTGATAATAAAGTTAAATATGCAAAAGTGTATGCTGAATCGTGCAGACAACGTTGAGAGAGATTCTACTATTATTCTCTTCATAGCTAGTTGAAGCATGAGCAAACTTGGCTAGGTCCTACGGTCTCGTCTCGTTCTCTACTCGCATCAATAATATCATGATCGGAATCATTTTAATCCTCAAATGTTATTTCCAGACATATTCACCTTCGATATTCATAATCATGCGCTAAAGCATTTATTAAGATACATTTTAAAAAAATAATATTCAAAATGGGAATTTAAAAAGTAATTGATTAAACCTATTTAAAAACTATTATAAATTCAACTATCTCCATATTTGCGTGGTTTGTTGGCCTTATGAAACAGTGCATAAATGTTAATTTATGCACTATAATATATTTTCCTCGTTACATGCTATGGCTTCGTTAATTTGTTATTTATTAATCTAACACATTTTTTTTTTGCTTTGTACTACAAATATACGTTATCGAATCATTAGATTAAGCACCACAGGTAATGTATTTTAATTTCATTCTTCTATATTTATATTTGTATAAGTTAAACATCTGTTTTTCTTTGTAATTATACACAATGACTTTAAAACCCTTTATTAAAAAATCGCACTCCAAAAATTGCTTTATACAAAATATACGGAGTGACAATGAAAAAGGAACACCAGAAAGGGGTAGCCAGAAAAAGATTACAATATCAAAATAAGCATAGATCACTCCTTCCTCCCCCTAGTTATATAAACGATTCGGAATACTCAGCCTGGTCCCGCATCTTGGTGAGTTACAATACAAAGAAAGGAACCGGTTGATGCCACTATAATCACTTCGCTCTGTTGGTGAGGGCAAATAGTTGATTAAGTTGTTAAATATCGCAGAGGAAACCTGCCATAGTATGCTGCTGTCAACAGAGGCAGTTCCTGTAAACTGACAAGCTTAAAAGAGTTACAAGATGGGACTCAGAAAGACAGGTTGGTCCTTCATCGTATTCCAGCTGACATCCACCTATAAACGTCCATGGTATACTGACTATGGTAAAGTTTTTTAAAAGAAAATGTGCCATGCTCGAGAGGTGTCAGTAGCCAAAAGGATGTCAGCACGCGACAAGCATTACAGGCCCCCGCTATTCACTTCCGTCGGACTGTTGAAGCACGCGCGCAGAACTTTCTGAATATTAACCAGTATAATATATATAAATCAATAGATATTTGATTTGATGATTATTCTATTATTCGATTGGGCACTAGCAACTATCATTCATAGTGCCCGTTAAGAAAACCATCATTGATTCAACTGTACCGATTTTTATGCTCCAACTATGTGCGCAACGAAATCGCACAGAGAGACGAAATGTCAATGGAATATAAGAACCGGGTTCACTGATGAGTCATTGCATTAATGATACACGTAAACAAGGTTCTATCATTTCTCCTGTTGGAGAAATGACACTCGATCCATACGAATCTGGCTTCAAAATGGTAACAGGTCCAATATACTGCCGTATATACTGCCACTATATAATCTGTAGATCACCACTTCACACGATTGAGCTATTGACCCCTACAGCGGGTCACTGCTACGGTGACACTATGACTAGCCATGATATGAGGAAAATGTAAAGTATCAAATACCCTTCCTTCCGTGCGAGTCTAATACCATTTGCCAGCACAGTAACTCCATACAGCACACGACATGAATCAACCAACAAATCCTTCAAGATACTCATGTGCTTGCTGCCTTAGCTTGATATTTCATCTTGGTTGTTAGACGTTATTTGTTGTCTACTACGCTCAAAGGCTAAACTACGGTAAATTGTTGAGAGAGAATGGTCATCAATCACATAATTCACATGCCATTGTCTCTGCTTCCGAACGTGCTGTTACTAATATTACCACCGTGGTAAAGCTACCATCTATTGATTACTTGATGTTGTCACTTTCCGTATGGTTACACATAATGAAATAGGCTCCACTTATTGATCATCAATTCCTTTTTGTTCACCAATTTTCATCATTTACGCACGTGTTCCGTTTCCACTGTCATGCAATGTTTATATAATGTTTTAAATTGGTAAAATTTTCTAACCGAGTGCTTTTGTTTCTTTACAGGTTATGGCAATATAGCTCCAAAGACAGACATTGGAAAGGTTGTGACAATATTCTACGCTCTTCTGGGCATTCCTCTGATGTTGTTATGTCTTACAAACATAGGAGATCTTTTAGCAAGATCTTTCAAATTCACTTATTCCCATCTCTGCTTTATGTTCAAAAAACCACGACGAACTCACGCCTCTTCTCAAAAACAAGTGATGGAGCAAATGAAAAGTAAGTTATTTTGGGTCGGTGAACAATTTGTTGGTGCTTTATTTCAATAAATATACAGGATGTGAAAATATCTTTTGATAGTCGGAGAGGAAAACTATACACGTTTTGTTCATTTGGAATGATTCCGAAAAATTGCTATAAATATAGCTGGAAAAAAAACGTTTTAGTTTCGAGAAAGCACTGTCATAATTTTAAGAAGTTTTTTCAAGTACATAAAACATGTCTATTTTTAGTTTTATTGCTAATATTGGTAATTAATTCAATAAATTTGTATATACCGATTTTTATTGATTAAAAATTGGTTCAGATCTTATGAAATTTTGTATGTGCTTACCATAAATACATGAAATCAAATAAATAATATAAAAAATTGATACGTTTTAAAGTTTGGGAAACCTTATCTACTTACACAAATCTTTAATTCTTGGATGATATTTCATACATCACGTTTATATTTTAATCTCTTTACTTCTCTTAATGGTTTGGTTCATTTTTAGATACTGTTTTAGAAATCTGTATACTTATAGTATATTACTACATATTTATTACTGCATTACATTTTGCCTGAATAAAGAATATTTTCTAATACATATTATAATGTCGGTTATATTGTTTGAAACAAATTTATTATTTAAAACACTGCTTTTCAAACTTTCAATTTTTGCGACCCAATTTTGTATCATAATTTTCATTGCGCCCTCCTCCGTTCTTTAACAATGTATTGAACGCAATAATAACGTACTATGATGCTAAAGTTTTCAATTCGACTTTAACTATAAACCATATAAATTATCCAAATAAGTATTAAATTTTGTATATAACAAGCAAATGGAAGTTACTGTTCTATATTAAACTTGTTCTTAACTTAGTATTGATAAATTAATTATCAAATACATTTTGTAGTACTGATCATTTGTAAGTGTAATATATCAGTGTAAATGTATCAGAATGTATTTGTTTTGCTTCTTTCAGTAAATTAATAATTTTTTTAAGTAATCTTTTATTTCTACTTTTCGATATACTCTCGCGCTCCACAGTTTGAGAAACGCTGATTTATAAAAGGAAGGGAAAATGCCGAAAATATTATATAGTAAAATTATCTATACTTGGGAAATTGCAATGCTTGTTTTTCAATGCTAAACAGAATTTTTGATGTTGAATTGTTATAACATTACAATCCTTTTACGTTAACATAAAAGCCTTTGCTTATTTGCACGATTTTCCGATCACACAAAGAACTTAATATATTTAGCTTAATGAAAATACAACTGAGCCAGAGAGAAGAACGGAAATCTTTCTATTTGGTTGAAATAATCTAATTTTGACAAAAATTTATTGTCAAAATATATTTTGTAATATTTAATAATAATGTTTTCTGCCGCGCGCTAATTGTTTAAACTAGATAAATACTACAATTTTCTTGCTCTTTTTAATTGATGAATATTTTGCATATGTGACAACAGAAAATGGGCTGCTTCAATGAATACATCCTATACTTATATTTTTAAATAATAACCTATATATTTCAATTTGTATCTAAAAAATATCCCGTTTTTTTTTCTAAATAAAAATTACGTGAAATGAATCGCACTATTAATGTTTCGGTAAAATTGTTTTATAAATTAAACACACACATTAGATCAGAAACGTCTGGAATACCATTCGTCTTCCCTTATAATATAAATACATTTTTAATTATAAATATTTGATTCTAATGTCAATTATTATACAGCATGTGTGGTTAAAATAATTTTCATTGAATTTACCTAGTGGATGCATTAGTCAATCGGAATTCCCTCTCAAATTCTTTATGTTACTTCTAAAGCTCTCGAGGTTTGTGAAAAGTTGTTTTCAGTTTCACACACATAAATCCTAGATATTTACATAATAGAAACATTTTTATATGCTTATGATATTCAACTATTGTGCTTCTGAACTTCACTGATGGGCAAATTCTAGAAACGGAGGAAAAATATCCATGTGACGTAAAACCAGGGGCGTGGCTACCACCATATCAATGATACGAGGCCCCCAAGATACTGGGACCCCAACATGTGTAACTACAGTTTCACTACAGGGCTCCCATATCTAAAAAATGGCCCCGAAGGAATTTTGATACAGGGCCCCTTCAGAGCTTGTTACGCCAGTGCGTAAAACCTGGGAATACTGAATGCAATACCTAAAGTTGTGATGTTGCCAGAAAATTGTATACTAGGTCACAAATTTATAGAACATGTCGATCTTAACACGTAGTTGAGATAGTGTAATCTCGTAAAGGAATCTATCGCCTAAAATAGTCCAGAAAAATGAACATAAGAAAGCAGGCTGTCTTCGCATAACGTAAAGAATAAGACCCAGATTTTGGATTTTTTTTTTTTTGAGAAAAAGTCTTTCAACAATAATATTGTATTCTGGCTCCGCTATCCTATAGAGAGCAGCATACTTTATCATACAACTCATTTTTATTTGAGTTGACCCATTTTTTCTGGTATAAAAAATGGGTTTCGCAATTTTTTCTCCTACGTCGTAATGCTAAATGAGATGTCTCTTTACGTGTTAAAATGAAAAATTAATTATTTGTTAATACTTTTGAATTTTAAAAACTCTACATTATAAACAATTGTGTAGAATACACTGTTGCAAATTTTTATGAAACCTCAGACGTTTTTCTGTCTGAAAATGTGCTTCGCGTTGAGTTCAGGTTCTCGTACATTTGGCGAAGACAGCCTTAAAGTATCGAAGTGCATTTTCATTATCTTAACTGGAATCACATGTAATAGTGTAAGAAATTATATAACTTACAGCTAAATAAGATATGGGCCCATGATGTTTGCCCATCTCTAATCTCTTCCTATATATTTCAAGAATCATTTCGGCGCCTTTCATGGATATTTTGGTCGAAAATCATTATCATTTTCTCTCCCGGTCTGTTGAATACAATTCGGTACCTTGCTGGTTCGTCGAAAATTTGCATAAGTCAATTAATTCAGATTAAATAATAACTTCAGTTAAAATTTTTTTAAAACTTTAATAAGCTATAAATATTATTACCAGTTGTTAATTGGTTCAGAGCTGGATGTAGCGCCAGGCACTCGCTTCAAAGAGTACATGACATCTAGCGAGTTTAATTACTTTAATAAATACAACACAGGGAGGGTTACAATAATTTTCTGGCGTGAATAATCATCACCAAGGGACGATGAATTGGGGTTTTAACACGATCAGCTGATGTCCAAAATCAAAGAAAAGTCTGAAAATCTACTCTCTCCTGAAAAAAAGCACATACCCAGTCATTTTCAGTCCAATTTTGATGCTATTGATAACGTTGCAAAAAGGCACTAAGCTGCTTTCTAATCACTATTGCACACTCAATAGTTTTTTGGTATATAATACTGCTGCCGTAAGCATCTGATAAGAGTTTTGTCCGAGATCTGAGTACATATGACTGTAGTTCATTTACCATTTGATTTGCCACTTACATACCTGTTTTCCACAGCCGTAAGGACGACCTTCTAGTTTGGACCTGCTATGCACTTAATTTGTTTGAAATGAAGCCTTAAGTCGGCAAAGAATACCTTGAACAATTTTGAATTCGATTATATTATCCATTATATTTGCCGCTCTTCTTCCATTTTTCCAAAAATCTTGAAGCATATTAAGTCATCTAAATTATGTCTTCTGAACTTATTCAAAAAATATCACAATCAATTTATTTTTCTTTACCATCAGATTTTACTACTATCAATGCTGTTTCTGCACGCGCTGTTAACCTTTTGTTCTTTACCGGCGCTATCACATGACTCGCACATCAAAACTGCACGTAAATATTATGTTTTCCCCTGCATCGCACAATTATGCTACTTTATTCAGGCTAATATTTTTCATTTTGTGTGTGTGTGTGTCGCAGTTACCAATGAAAATAAGATACGCCCTTGTGTTTTGTCCAGTTTTTTTAAAAATCTCTTGCTGCTAAAATCTCTTAATATTTTTAGCTCTAAAAATGATTACTTTAAGAAATATTACTCAATTTTTCAAAAATTTTAAGAGAAATCATAAGGCATTTAATCTATATTTTATCATTAAATAATTTTAAAATTCTTCAAAATCCTTGTTTAAATTATTATATGCGTATCTATTTTTTTTTAAATTAAAAAAAAATCAATGATGATTACTTTAAAATCAAATTTCTCTTTTTATTCATATATTTTAAAAAAATCGTGAGCCAAAGATTCGAAAAAAGTTGTTGACTTTTGTTATTATGTATGTATATGAATAAGATTTATATATATGTATGAATAAAATTTGCTACGTTCTTACCTTTTTATTAGTGTAAAATTTCTAAAAGAGATGACAAAATTATATTGAATTAAGTTATTTTCATATAAATTTTATCCTTCTTTTAAATGTATTATAGGTCCAATGGGAAAAGCCATGGAAGTCGCCACTCTAGAACTTTGTAATGGCGACGAGAAACCACCCATTGACGACAATTCTTCAACATTGTCCTCATCGCCAACCAAATCCAGCATGGTTGCTGTACCCGATCCTACACCTGTCGTAATTGAACGCGTTTATAGAGATTCTTCTGGAGGTGAGAATCAAAGAGTTCCGATGTATATGGTGTTGCTTCTTGTCACCGGTTACATTTGTGGAGGTGCTGTTCTTTTTTCACTGTGGGAGAAATGGACTTTTCTGAATGGAGCCTACTTCTGTTTCATCACCCTGAGTACCATAGGGTTCGGGGATCTTGTTCCAGGTTCTGACATATTCGACGCCCAGAGTGGGCAAGCTAAACTCATCATATGCTGTCTGTATTTGATCATGGGGCTGGCTATCATTGCGATGTCTTTCAACTTGGTGCAAGAGGAAGTGGTCATCAAGTGCAAGAACGTTGCCAGGAACTTGGGCTTACTCAAGTCAGAAAATGATTATGATGATTGAGTCAAACTAATTATTCATGCTTTCAAATGAAAAATATCAATGTTTGGCAATGCTAATGAACTACACATTGCTGCTCGTTGATTTGGAATTTTTATCTGTAGTACGTAGTAGTTTTTCATTATGAACAAATACAACATACAGAAAAGTAAATGGATGAAAGTTCGTTTTAGAATAATATGCTTGAGAGTGTTAGTATAGCATTTTTTCGAATGCTCGTCTATGTATTTTGCTGTTTCTTTGGTGAAATAGCGCTAAGAAATAACTATTGGCAATCTCCAACTTATGAAAACGTTTTCACAATATTGACAAAATAATTAATAAAATATGCGTCACATACGAATACTATCATTTAAATAATTCTAATGATTCTACAGTACCAATTAAGCCACATATAAAAACAATATACTATTTATTCTTATTGGTAAATTTTTACTTTGATGTAAACAATATTTTTTGTTTGCCAAGAAATATTTTTGGCTACCTATATCATGTATTGATCATTATAATTAAATAAAGCGTTAAAAAACGTTTCGCCTCATCACTAAACCTGATTTTTTGTTACTTTTTACAATTAAGGTTGAAATATATACATATATGTGCATCGATATATTTATGTAACCATTATCGAAAAAAAATTCTACTTTGTTATATATTATAAATGGTTCTTCTAATTTCTTCGTGCCTCTCACATTCAAAAACCATAGCTGAACCCTTATCACTAGATACAAAATGAAAATGACACATACTTAAATCTCCTGCTTAATATATGCTTTTATTGATCCATTCTAATATTTGGTACATAGAAGTATCTGTACTATTAAATTTGGAAATTATTATATTGATTAAATTCTTTGTGTGTGTGTGTGTGTGTGTGTGTGTGTGTGTGTGTGTGTGTGTGGTGTGTGTGTGTGTGTTTTTTTGTGTGTTTTGTGTTGTTTGTTGTGTGTGTGTGTGTGTGTGTGAAAAAGTATTTCAATCCGAAATTTTTGACTGATTTCTTTTTAATATTAAAAAACATGGACCTTATTTAGGAATAAAAAAGTATAATATGTATAGTGGCCTGACTAAAACGCAAAAATTATTAATTATATTTTTGGGAGAAATTTATTGCACATAACGTGGTTTTTCTTCCAAATAATAATTTTAGAAAAATAACCCCGTGTAACCTCAGATTTTTGACAGTTACAGATATCTGTAACACTAAATTAAAATGATATGGATTTCTACCAGACGCTTTGCAAGTGTATTAGGTATCTAAGAGAAATGTATGTCGCATAAGATTAACTAGTCTACCGTTTTATTGCGTTAGAGAAATTAAATTTTAGAGCACTTATCTGTAATTTCAAATACTGAAATCTAGAGCCAAAAGAGGAATAATTTAATACACAGTGAAATACGTTTCATGCTAAAACGCTTAAGACGAAATATTGGTTAACACGAAATAATACAATGGTCCTAACAAACTACTATGCATTTTCATGCATTTTTCTCTTAAAACGAAACAAAAATCGTTTAACACGAAAAGATTTCCTTTCTGGGAATGAACAAAATACGGAAAACACCAGCCACGTAGATGAGATTTAAGAGGGGCGTTAGAGAAAGTTTTTGTATTATTGGAATGTCTTTCTGTATCATTGGAAGAATTCGTTGCAGTAGGTGATGATAATGCGTACACAGCCCCAATTACGGCAGACAAAGACTTTTTGGAGTTTATTCGAAGCTCAAAAAATATCACTGATGCAGATTTCGACGATGAAAATGAAATGAAAAGACATCCGAAATAATTAACATCTGGAAAAGTATGCGCAGTTGCTTAGACGCACATTCCAATGGTGAAATGAATTACAAACTAGACGACATCAAACAATTTGTTGACAACTTGATACTAAAAAAAAACAATGCAAAGAAAATATCAGATTATTTTTCAAAAACTCAATAAATGCTTTTTTTTCTTTCAAGAAACATGAAAATTTTGTAATAAATTTCATTAAGTTCTTGTGAATGTTTTAGTTTCTTTGATTTTTATGAAATACGTGCATATATGCATATTTATATAAGTAAAATGTACTCTAGTAAACTTAATTTAGTTAAATATATGTTTTTCTCTAATATCCTTAACATATCCTTTTAACACAAAAAAATCTTTCAGTCCTCTCAGTTACCTATTAATCGATTTTCACTGCACTTATGCTCGTACAGTCGCATACATAATTGAAAACAATGTATGCAACTGCATATGAATGTAATTTCTTTTTTTTTTAAACTGGTACCAATAATACTTCAACTACACATATTTTCCAATGTAAGAATTTGAAGAAAAATCATACACAAAAATAAAAATTCAGCTGTCCCATTGTGAGAGCCTCAATTAACTTATTATTTCCCTTAAAGTGTCTGAACAAATTTATGTGCAATCTTGCTTTTTCAATTCCTACTCTCTATTAGCTCACACTCTCTCTGTATTTATATAAACATTTATCTTGTTCAAATTTTTTCAATCGTTAGTAAAATTCTTTCTATTCATCCAACCAAGTTCAAATAAATTTTTTTAAACTTGTAGTGGATGACACTTGATGTCGGTACAGTTTTTTTTCAAATATTTATTCATTAATTAATGAATAATTAGTAACAAAAAATAATAGTGCAACACCATATATGAAAAGGGAAATCCCTTGTTGTGTGTATCACTTGTGACGTATTGGATACGAAAACACGAAACGAAACGAAAATTAGATATGGCGGTAGCCAAAACCATCTTACTCTACAAACCACGTTCTTCCCTCTCGCTTCCAGCCGAGACCTTCGAAACCGGTCTCTGCGCATGTCCTCCAGAGGAGTCTATATGGCAATGTAGGGGAAATGGGTTTCCTGAAAACCCTAACCCCCTATAATGTAAGGCAGTCACTATGAGCATTTCGTCTCTGACGTCATCAACTGGTTTCATCTCTGATATAACTGGACTTTCATAATATTGTTCGATATATCCTGTTGCGCGTTGAACTTCTAATCGAAAGGTCGTGGGTTCGATTCCCAGGTGGGAAAGCCTAATTTCTGAGAATGTGACTTCTTTGTACTATACTATTTTACTGGGATAGTTAAATTTAATTAATGAATATAAATTGTTACTAACAAACAAAATAGTCCAACACCCTATATAGAAAGGAAAATTGCTTTCTATTTCGCCACTGAATATTGTGATTCTGTCACATGTATATAGTACATATTTATATCTCAATTGCAATTATTTAATAAAAATTAGCTAAAATGTAATTTTTTTTTTTTTTTTTTTTTTTTTTTGCTGACCTAAATACGAATTGACTTAATTTTTTTGTATTGTTTGTTCATATTTTTTACTTATATATGTAGAACATAAGCGGAAAGCAGAATACTGCAATTTTTATCTTCAAACAATTAAATCTCTCTAACAATGACATTCAAATAACTTACAAAATAGGTATAAGTTTATTCTTAGAGTTATCGTTCAGATTGTTTCCTAAATGTCCATAATTCTGAAGATGTTTGCCAAATAAGCCTCATTAAATTTACCAACTTCCATCCACTAAAAAATTGACAAATTTGTAGAGTAGTGCAGAGTGCCACTGAGAATTATACCGCGTTCCACATGTGGCACACGTGCCATAGGTTGCCGACCACTGCATTATATCAACATTTTCCTTGGGAAACTCATCCTATTTAGTGAGGGTTTTCAACACATAGTCGTGGATGCCCCTCTTTCTTGTAAACATAAACTACATTATGAGCAAATTCTCTTCTAAACAATTTATCAGAAAACTTCCAATCAACTTCTTTGAAAAAAGTGATACTTCTAGATTCCCCGTTTCAGGTATTGAAAAAATGTATCCCAGACTCAAAGTTTAAGAGACGCAAAAATATTTTAATTGTGTGTGTGTGTGTGTGTGTGTGTGTGTGTGTGTGTGTGTGTGTGTGTGTGTGTGTGTGTGTGTGTGTGTGTGTGTGTGTGTGTGTGTGTGTGTGACCCTTCTTTTATACAAAAATCAATCTTTTGTATAAAAATAGAGCAATCTCTTTGTAAATTCAGATCTGAATAAAGAGAAATGAAATTTGATAAATAAATTTTTGCGTTTTAACGTTTCAGAATGAATAAATGTATGCATTATGCAAGTGCAGAAAACTATTTTGTTAATAATTCTGCACTTTAACAGAAAAAAATTATTTTATCTGCAGATTAACTACATAACTTGCACTGCAGTGGCGTAACGGAGAATATTATGGGCCCCTAGAATCCTGGACTGGGGGGGGGGGGTTCGTTACATCACTGTGCAGTTCAACGATTATTTATTTTAAGTGTAACATATATCCTAAAAGTAAAAAAATAAACTGGAATATGTTTTCGGCTGTCACCAAAATCTCTTCAGCATTGGCCTTGAACTAAATAGTACGTGTATCTCTTGTCAAATTATTCCTTTTTAAAAAGAAAAATCTCAGATTTCAATATTTACCGAAGCTGTTAAGATAATTGGTTAGCTTTCAGTTATTTAACTCATTGTTTAACTTATCTCGCCAGACGTTGACAACTTAAAATGAATGTGTCAACATCATCACATTTTCGTTTACAGCTGATTCGAATTTTAAGTTTGGGAACAAAGCCAATAAATTCACTATGAAAATATTGTGTCTAATGTGATTTAATTTAATATAGCACATTCATTTCTGAAGTAAGTATAAATGTGAAAGAGGAATTTTTACACATATGAGCTTGAACAAAGTAGTTTGTAAAGACACACTCTAAAAAAGCATTATGAACTGTTCAAAAATGTCTTTTCTTTTTCTTGTTCAGTTTTAGTCATGTATCATAATAGATAAAATGATTCTCGAGTATAAATATTTAAAACTCTTCATTCACCTCTTATTTACTTTTAGCTTCCAATTAAATATTTTTTTTTATAAAGGTTTCACATAAACCTTTATAAGGTCAATTTTTTTTCTAGTAATGTTATGAAAAAAAAATTTTGGATTGAGAACAATTTATGAAAAGAAATTCTCTTTTAATTTATTTTTTAAAATATTAATTTGATTTTTAAGACCATTTTTTTTTGTAAGAAAAGTATGTTTCTCTCACCATCTGCTTGGAACTATTTAAAGGTATAAGACATCTTATGCTTTAACTTTATTTATACATATATATATATATCGCACTACTGCTGTCATGCATAAATAAGTAGTATAAAAAAAAAATTTTAGTAAATTCCTACTTTAGTTAACAAAGAAATCTTTTATTTTAATAACTTTTTATTAAATTGTTACAATTAATATAAATATGTATATACATATGACATAGAATCACAATATTAAATGGCAAAATAGGAAGCGATTTTCCTCTTGCAATTTTCCCATTTTTCTTTTATAATGGTGTACTATTTATTTTTGTTTACTATTTATTCATTAAACTTCACCTGTAGAATTATCACACACATCTTGAAGAAGAATATGCAAATTACAGGAAACCACCAGATGGCGCGGATAGTACGTCACAATGACGAGAGTGTAACAGAGGGGTATATAAGAAATGGTGGCAAAGAAGTAAAATTTTTCGCAAGCG
>BMAO01003722.1:0-40623 GCA_019973975.1 Trichonephila clavata | reverse complement strand
GTAAAATGGCTAGATTATGGTTCTACTGGTAATTAGGTGTTATTTTTCTTCTAAATAAGTGCTGAAAACTTCTCTAAAAACCCTTTCCATTTGGTTAAAAACTTGTGCATTTTATGTTTTGTAAATGTAAAATCTACTGTGTTAGTTTTTTTTTTGCATTCCTTTAAGGACTAAATTTTTTAAGCATTTTAATTTTTAATTTAAAAAACATTTTCTTTAAAACTATAATATTTGTTTTCTTTGGTGATAGGAGAGTACAAAATCAGTTGGTATAAAAGCGATCTTAATTTGTAACATATATTAAAATACATTATTTAAATCTGGATGGATTAAAAGGGAACTTCAGTAGCTCGATTGATCAGTGTTGGGATCATAGGTTGTGTGTGTATAATTTTAAACAAACTATTGATCAAAAAATACTTAATCACTTGGGCCTAATGAGTGTTATTTCAGTTGGGTTTTCAAGCTTCAGAAGTTTTTCGTGATACATAATATGTAAAAAAAAAACTATTCATTTCTTACTTTGTGTTTAGAGATTTTTATTATGAAAAATTTGTTATTCATCATATTATTTCCAAAATATTTCTTATGAAAGACTGATTTTAAATAAAAGTTAATTTTCTGCTTGGATAGGATTTTAAAGAAACATTGTATTGCTCAAATTGCTTAAATATTGCTTAAAATCTATTTTCGTTATTTTCAAAGATTTAAATTTGAGGTATAAGTTTGAAAATACAGTTTATGATGACATAGAAGTTGCGTTTTTAAAAGCCACAAATTATATTTTTGTTGGAACTTACGTATTGGCGACATAATATAAAACGAAGTACATGGTTGTTTATTCAGCGCGTACGAGACGTGGGAAATCGAAGCTGCCAACTTGGCGAATTATCTTGAACGTTGTTACTTATGCGATGATACATAAGAACCTTTTTCTTTCACACAGTAAATGCAAAAAGAAATTTGACTTTCGAAGTTAAGTGATAAAAACTTCATAAAATGTTGATCAAATAATATATAAGATAGAGAAAATGAAATTTACATCTTAGATATCACACATTTATATCCCTTAAAATTTGGATTTATAATTTCTGTTAAAAACTTGACTAGATACAACAGTATCGAAAATAAACACCATACATACTTATTATTTGAAATCAACGAACTCAAAAATGAGTACATTACATACTAATTTTGTTGATTCATTCTCAAATTTGATCCAATAACAGATTCTAAAATGAGATTGTCAAGTTTCAATTTTGAGTACGTACTTGTAGCCAAAAATTAGTATATGCGATTCGCAAATTTGAGTATGTCTGCATCGGAGCTATTTTGAGAATGTGAAGTATTCAAAAGCTTGTGAGTATTTTGTTCTCAATTCTGAATATCCTTTTTCACAGTGTATTTATTGGTATTGAGTCCTAAAAGAGCATTTATAATGTTTTAGTATGCTATTTTGTTAAAAAGTACTCGGAACGTGTTCGGATACCTTAAAAATATTTTTCATTACTTTTCCAATTTTATGACATATATTTAAAAAAATAAAGTATAGAATCTAACATTTGTTTCGAGAAAATAAACTATACTTATAAAATTGTATGAAAAATTATCTAATAGTATTAAAAGATATCAAATAAACAAATGTTTAACCACTAAAGTATTAAAACATTCCAAACAGGCAAAAGAAATCAAAATGCACTGGCAAGTAAAGTAAAAAATATAGGCTTTCTAGCCCTTTAGATTGTTTAATCTTAAGGTTGTCGTCGGCTAACGTTAAAGAATAGTACCCAAATTCGGAATATTTTTTCGGATATAAAAGCACTCAATCATTAATATTATATTCTGACTTCACTATCCTTTAGAGAATCACATATTTTATCATATTACTCATTTTTATCCGAATTGTGACATATTTTGTCTTTTATAAAATGTGATTCGCATTTTTTCTCCTGTAGCGTATATACTAAATGAACTATCCCTTTATATGTTAAAAGGAAAAACTAATATTCTATGAAGTATTTTTAAGTTTAAAAACATTATATTAATAACAAATGCATGAGTTACAATGTAACAAAGTTTTATAAAAATTGAGGCATTTTCTTTTTGTATCCAAAAATGTGCCCCACGTGAAGTTCGCGCCTTTTACATATGACGAATACAGCCTTAATTGTACCTCAAAACGCGATTCCATTTTACGGTGATTTGTGATGAAAACCCAGCTATTTTTCACCCTACCTTCCATTACGAGAATAAGCCAAAACAACACATATCACAAACAATACGAAACTTTAATTTTGATGCAACACAAGTGCTACGGTTCGAAAGAGTTTATACAAAAGTAACTTTCTTCTCCATTTTGAATTTGTACATCATAAATATCTGCTGACAGCTTGGAATTTGGAAGGTAGCATTTCTCAAGAACATTCCTAAGAATTCTTAACCACTGAAAAAATCTGCTCAGACAAGAAGGTTGATTAAACTTTGGAGCAATATATACGTTAGGTAAGAAAGTTAAGTGGGATTGTGTAAGCAAAATTGATGACTATCATAAGATAAAGAACTTTTTCTTTCGGATTTTAGTAACGTGAAATAACCTGTATAACTGTTAACGAAAGCTTTAAATCATTTATAAAAAAATTATGTAATTGGAAAAATATAACGTATTTGATAGATATCCAAAGAATCTTTACTTCATTTGGTTTCTTAATTTGAATTTTTCACAGATTTATTTCTTGGATGATTTTGAGAAGACGAAGTGATTTCGCAAAAAATTTGGTAATATATTATATTCGCTTAATTTTTTTCTTCTCTAAATATTACAAAGTTTGCTTAAACATTTGCGGACGATAATTATTTAGTAATAGAAAATTCCAAAGTGATTAATAGAGGGCAAATATTTGGGGAAAATGCAGTAAAATTATTTTACGCATACGAACTTGAGTCAACTTGGTTATTTACATAATCCTTAACAAAATAGTAAAATTATGAGAAAAATAATTAATATACCATATCATTAACTAGACCAATTAATTAATGATCAAGTAAGATTTTTTTCAAGAACAAATCTGTTTAGAATAAAAAAAACACGCCTGTATTAGTGTGAATACGCGGTAAAATTTAATTTATTTGGCTTATATGTATTGAAATGTATAATTAAGTTTTATTTTAAAGCAATCTTATATGCAATTAACAAATTTATTATTATCATTAATATTTCAATCTGTATTTAAAAAATAATTAGGATGGAATAGATCTAAGTATAAGCAAAATTTTCATTTTCAAAGCATACTACTAAAATAAATTTTATTGTATACATTTATAGAAAATTATTATTATTATTGGTCTATTTCCATTATACTTATGGGTGTTTCAGTCCATACATTTGTTACCAAACGCTTGTGGTAACTAAAATAAGAAATGCAGTTTTTGGACTCAATATCATTTAAGAACTTTCGAAAACACTTCATCAATCGTAGTATTTGATTTTGTGGTTGTTATTATTCTGTTATTTTGTAGAGATAAGCGAAGTTGTCTTTTAAAAATTCAATTAATTATAGAGATTTGTCTAAAGCAAAATCGACATTAAAATCTCCACTTAAAACCATACGTATTTTAACATATTTTTTATTAAGTAAAGCAAAACATCTTGATGTGTATGGTAATAATGATAGATGAACGAACTCGACAATGTCATCCAATTTTTTTTTATCAGAGTAATATATACTGCTGTAATTAATTTTTTTTGTCCATTATCTACTTCGCATTCAGCCAAGTACAAATCCCCTACTGAAGATTGCATGGTACCATAAATATCGGATTGACTGACAGAAAAACCCTTTGATGGAATTATAATGTTAACAACATCGCTAGAATTTTGATATATCATCACTCCGCCTGCTCCCATATTTGGTCGTTTATACTAATTAGAAATCTACTAATTAGTTGAAATTAGAAATAAACATGGAAGCCAAATTTCAAGTATAAATCTAATACAGCAAAAACGAAAATTTTACTATCAATACCCCCCGAAATCCCGTTGAGAGTCGTTCTCCAAAACAACCGATCTTAGCGAATTTCAATTCAACAAAAGAAAAATTCAAACCAAATTTCATTATTATAGTCCTTGCACGAAAAAAGAGAAATTTTTTTTCCATGCGCCCGGTAACAATCTGCTGCCTCAGAAGTTGATTTCCGTCAAATGCATTCTTAGTGGATTCCTATTAAAGAGAAGAAACACGCTTAACAAATTTCAAGCACGTGTGTCTATCAAATACAAAAACAGGATTTATTTTTTCTTAATTTTGGTTTAATAGCATTTAAAGACATATTTTATACGCTGGTTTAATTGGGTAAAGGGCATGCGTAATTGTAATTAAAATGATCTTGTGTACAAAATACTTAGTGAAAAAAATGATATGTATAATAATAGTAGCAATGCAATAGATATAGAGTCACGTCTATCTATGTTTTTTATTTAAAAATAATATTAACAATTTAACTTTGTTAAATAAGTATTAATAGTTTTATATCAGTGTGAGAATTACGCTTAGTTTTTTTACATTACTTAATTCTCATATAGTACAAATGGTTCATTTTTTTACTTATATATAAAGCAAATGTTTCATGTTATTTTCTATAAATTATACTGTTATATACTAGCTAAATAGCTTGACATAGTATGGGTTTTCTAGAATTATAGGTCATTGAGTCGTGGAGATGTCACGTGATTTCAAACTTATTTGCCTTATAAATAAAGAAAAATTCCAAGTCTCCTCTCATTCTTTTTCTTTCTTTCTGGGACTATACATTTTATCCAGATGTAAAAAAAGTTATTGTGACTACTCGTGGCAGAGAAGATCACGTGAGAACCAATGAAATAAATTCTTTCTTTGCGAATGAATGAATTTTGGTTATTAGGGATGGAATTTTAAAATATGAGCTTCCAAGTTCCACACACTTATAACAAACTACGATAAAGACAAACGTTAACCAAAACAAATAATGTAAGAAATGAAGTCACGCAAGAAGTTTACTGAACAAAAAAGAAAGAAAGAAAGAAAAAAAAGATTATCCATATTTTAAAAATAATTTTTTTTTTACCCTTTGGACCGCATACATAACAAAAAAAAAAGTTCCATGGAATTATTTTGAGATATCACCAACTTATTTAATGAGTAATCTAAATTGTGAAATTTAACTTTTCCTCTCAACTTATTGCGTCATTACTGTCTTAGCTATAGCAACCGTTAAGGAAGTCTTAGAAAGTGATTTGACAATTTCTTTTAAGGGAACCAGGACATGCTCGGAAGTGTAAAATGCCAAATTAAGACCCTTTGTTTATGAGCCATATATCTTTTAAAATTAACAATAGAGTTTAGATATTTTACGTTCTTAATAAAGATAATTTAATTAGTCTGTAGAGCTACAAAAATAACTTTTTAGCTAAAAAGTTTTGTTTTTTTCCTACTTAATTTAAGTAATACATAATTTTTGAGAACTCATAATACATACTTATGTTTAGGTACCATTTTTTTTAAAAAAAAGTACCTTTTTTTATGCAAAATATTTTTTACACACATATGAAACAATAGACAAAAGACATTGAACCTATTTTTTTTAGTGAAAATTAGTATAGTTTCTTTAAAAAAATTATAAAACTTTGAAATTTGAAATATTTTTTTTATTTTTCTGCGTTTTTTATGCATAAAACCATTTTTAAAAATTTAGGCACTATTTTAATAGAAAAAAAATTAGGTTCACTATATGCATAGGCATCTTGTATAGAAGTATAAAACAATCTAGAATCTTATAGTGCAATAGTTTTTTTTAAAAAAAAATTACGTAAATACAAAAAAAAAAAAAATATGCTTTTCAGAAAAAGTGAAAAAACTAAGGTTTAAAAGGGGCGTGGTCATTTGTTTACATTTTTGTTTTTCATATATTTGGGCTATTTTATCAAGAAACATATAAGTATTATACATTTTTAGGTTCAGAAAAATATGTACTATTTTTTTAGAACTAAAATTGAAAAATCGATTTTTTGAAAGTATATGCTGTCCTGGTGCAAAAAGTTTACATAATTAATTTTACAGTTGGATATTTTTAATTAATTAATGATCTCTAACAGATTAAATTTCCCAAATTTGAGTAATTTGTTTATTATATGCCTTAAATATCATCGTAGTGATTCAAAAAAATATTGCATGAAAAAAACTGCAGTAAATCATGATGCGGTATACAAAGGGTTAAAGTCAGCTACAAGAGAAACTATTCATTTTCCGAAAAAAGGTGTTGATGAATCCTTGAAAAAAGTTAGGCGATGGGTATGGCATACTCCGCGCGTAAAGTGCAGTGTTATATGGGGAGGACTGTTCTCAAAAAAGTTCATATTATTTAAATGTTAGCAAAGGTTGGATTTACACAATTTTAATTTAAAATTAATGTATTTTTAAGATTTACACTCGCGCGAATTTGTTCTTAGTAAATTTGGATAGAATTAACTTAAAAACTTTGCATCTCCAAATAAAAAACATAGTTTACTGTCATTAAAAACTTATTCCATACAATAAGACTTACTTGATATTGTGAAAACACCTACAACATCCCACCTTTTATTGAGAGATTGGGAAATTACCTTGTGATTACTGAAAAATATTTGCATTGCTATGAGAGAAAGAATAATTATCTCCAAGCACCAATGAGCCTGGCTAATTATTTTCTTTCTCTCTCTTAGCTCAATCTATTAAAACAATACTCAAATAACTATCCCAGGGTTATTATCTGTGCCAGGATAACATTAAAAAATATTTGAATTAATCTTTAAAGGCGATACGTATTCTTATTAACTATATTAATCCAACTACTGAGAATGCAAAATTATTATCAATTCGTAATGGTGAAGAAGAAATACAAGATTGTACGCTTCAGAAACTTTTAAAGTGGTTCCTTCTCCCCTTAATGAGCGATGCAGTAAATAGGATTTATTTGTAAGTACATGGACTCGTACAGATGATAATCAGATCGGATATTTTCTTTTTCAAGAAGTATTCATAAAGAAAATGCATCTTAAAGAGCTTTAGATCAGCAAAGAAGCCAAGAGAAAAGTTTCCTGAGTGTATTTTTTAATTATAGAAACATATTTAGTAGCATTGTGCTTAAATGTCTAAGAAGAAATTTTAATGGAAGATTCATACATTTCCGTTTGTAAGATTTTATTCCAGAGAAATAATGTTTCTAGATAGTTTTACACTTAATGGAAATGTGTTTAATTTACTTCCAGATATATAGAGGGAATTCGTATTTGAAAGGATTATTTGTTTCGGCTTTGGAAAAAAGTGGAGTTGAATAAAATTTAGTCAGCAGGCAAGTTTAGCAAAACACTTTTAAAATCCTCTTTGAATGATATGCATTTAAAATATTTATTTTGAAAGTTTCTAAAGTAATATCAGATACTCTAATTTGTATGATAAATAAATATATGTTTATTAAATGTATTTCACTCCCTTCAAAACAGACGAAATTCCTAATTAATGTTACATATTGTTTTTTTAGTTATTTAGTTCAAAATATCATATTTCATTAAAATATTTACATTCTCCAATTTATGCCTTTATTAAAAAGTGAGAAATTTTGTAATATTTAGTTTTGAATTATTATTACCATATAGAGTGAGTCCTTAAAGTGTGAATACCTTTGCGGAAACGAATTAAAATAATAAAAATTTCTTTGCTTAAAGTTTATCATGTTCCTCAAAAAAAAAAAAAAAGGTTCAAATTTATCTTTAAAGAAATGCAAAATAGATGGTACAAACTTCCCTGTTTTGCAACATTCTTGTTTCAGAATAGCTTCATCACAAGAACAAATTATAGCATGGTTTATCGAATTTAATTTTGTGACATACATGCTGTTTAAATTTTGGACTATATATGCGAAGTCCTATATACGACTTACAATTTATAAGTGACATGAACGATTTATAATAAGAGAAAGAGTAATGCCCCAAACAAATTTGGTTTGTTTAGCAGAATCTAAGATGGTGTTACTCATATAAACGTCATGTGTTGCAAGCTACTAATAGTGCGCACGACATTGAAATGATGCAATAAAAATTTGTGGTACGGTATTGGTGTTTCCCTTGTAAAAAACAAAAACACTTGAGAATTAAAATATTTTTTTTTTAGTTTAATGGACTTTTTAAAAAAATTTAATCTGTAGTCAAAATTTTCGAACAAAATTTTATATTTATGATACTCTGTTTCTCTATAGCCACGTTTTTTCCTTTTTAAAGGGGAAAAAAAGTTGTTCTATTAAAATCATGTTGATTCAAATTTTATTTCAAATGTCTTGTTCTCTAATATCGTTTTCAAATGCACTATCTATTTGAAATCTTCTTAATCCTCAGAATTATAATTAGATTATATAAGGCGATTTTTTACCTTGAATAATAGTACTAAACCCAAACCTAGCACAGTTTGAAACACGAACAACACCAATAAGTCTTTTGTTACATTAGATGCTCATAAATTATCACTCATATCTTACTACATATATACAACTCTTCTAACTAAGAAAAACTTGTTTATATTTCATAGCTTAGGGTAAATATTTAACTTACGCTTTAAAAAAATTATTATTATCATTTGTATATAAAGGATAATTACCATTATCCTTTGTATCAGAAAGTAACCTCCGAATTGCTGCAAAAAACAAAATAGGATAGAGGGGAGAAACATTTATTTACATATCAAAAGTACAACTCTCCTCTATTTTTCAACATAGTCTCCTCCATTATTCAAGCAAACGTACCATTTTACAAATTTATCAATTCCTTCTGTATAAAAAGCAGCCACCTATGACTTAAACCAGTGTTTCTTAAACTTTCAATATCTGCAACCCAATATTCAGTCATAACTTTCATAGCCGCCCCTCCGTACAATTCCAATGTATGGAATTCAATACTACTATACTTTGATGCTAAAACTATAATGCGACTTAAACTTCTTAAGTGCCACTGGTGTATATAGTTTCGCTGAGCCAAAGCGTTATTTTTCCCGGACGTACATATATGTCTTACGAAGTATGATGTTTTCTGCGCACTGCTATCCATAAAATTATTCCGAAGGCTTTGGAATGCAATACAAGGACTTGGATAGTGTTTGCGAAGGATTTACTTATATCAGAGGACATGCTTATTTATTCCTTTTCTCCCACGTTGAAAACGGTGGCATTGGGGAGCGAATCAAGTTACTTTTAAACAGCAGTTAAGAGATTAATTATAAACTGTACAAATTATCAAGTAATTGTTTTTTGTATATAATTTTACATATGACAAGATTGGAGTCACTGGTATTTATTAAACTTGTTCTTAACTTAATATTATTAAATTAATTATAAAATGCATTGTGCAGTACTGATACATTTATAAGTGTATTATATCAGTGTAAATGTGTATTTTATTTTTTTTATTATGTCAGAATGCATTTTGTTTGTTTCAGTTAATTAGTAATTTTTTAAAAATAATCTTTTGTTTTCAACTTTCGAATATGTTCGCGCCCCCTTTTAAAGTTATCACGCCCCCCTAAAGGATCGCTACCCACAGTTTAAAAATCGCTGACTGAAACTAATGTGTCACAACGTTTTTAAATTCCTCTCCATCATCAAAATGCTGTCTCCCAAGCCACTTCTTCATTGCAGTGATTAGATGGTAATCGGATAAGATCAGCACTCACTACAAACAGCGTTCCACTTGATGATTCATCATGATTGCTTGTTCTTCCGTCCTTGAAAAAGTATATCCATTGACGCACTACACCTTCTCTCAAAATTTTTGACTCGCATACGGCACTCAATTCACGATGGATATCCGCTGCTGACAGTTTTTTTGACCCAAAGAATCTCTTGTCACTTTTCGCACCTCACATTTCGTGGGATTTTCTATGGTAGCGCACGCATTTTGTCTCGTTATATCAAGTCAACTCATGACTCTACGACACGCTCATTCGCCGACTGGAAGTTTACTGAATCGGAAATTGCTCGATTGAGGGTCCCCGAACCGTACTTACAGAAACACCCCCAAACAGCGTTTAGTTTCCTAATTACCCTCGTTTAAGAAAATACGGCCAGTGGTTGCTTATTGCTCATGGTTGATAGTTAAGGGCGTTATTTCTATTGAATCGCTGGTTTGGTATTTCGGCACCACTTAGAACCCAGAATGTAGAACAATTTACGTTAAATCCGCCAAAGCTCAAAATTCCTAAGTTGATGTGGTGGAAGAAGTGAGGTGCCTACTCAGGTATGATCTTTGTCACTTGACCATGATTAAATATTATGAAATCAACTGTCAGTATGCCTTATGTTGCTTAGAAGAGCGATGTTGCAAACAGTCAATCAACTAAGCTATCAAAATATTTTGTTTAGCTCTGTATACATAAAACTCAAGAAAATTAATAACTAATAACCGTTACCAAAAAGTAAATTAAACATAGAGTGTTTGAATAATTTTATAAATTACTCATGCGTTTGTAGCGCAAACAATTTTTATTCATAAACAGTATTCATTTTTTTCACATTCCGAATACATATAAAAATGGATTATATTTAACCCGAGAGGTGTAGCGCTATCGATGCTAAATATTTTTATTGCTCGATGTTACAAAATCGTAATTCCTGCAAATAATTTAATTTAGAAAAGTATATTTACCATTTTTTAAGGGTATCTCAATTTTTCTATTTAATTTGAGAAAAAATTCCAAACAATTTGAACTAAATTGTTTCATATGTTTGTGACTTTCATATGTTTGTGACTTTCATGTTTGTGACTTTTAAAAAGGACACAGATCAGACTATTTTCGCTAACATTACAGGAATGATTTTTCAAGCAAAACTGTTTTGTGCATGTAGTGTAGATTTACAGTATTTAGATGATCTTTCTTGTTTTTATCTTTTTGGTGAAATCTGTATGTCTTGTTCATTTGGGCCTTCATATATTTTTAATGGAATTCTCACATTAGGAGCATTTGCGGAGCCTTACACGTGTTCTTATGAGACTCAATTAGAAATAAGTTTAAGAAATCTTATTCTGAAAAATTTTGATGGACACATCAAAGAATTTTGGAATTAAATCTTGTGACGTCACGTCCAATACGAAAGAAAAATGAAAGAGAGAGAGAAAGAAACCACCGGTGGTCATCTGTTGGTTTTATGGGAAGTAGAATCGAGTGTTGAGATTTCATCTACTCCTCATTTCTTTGCATTGTAACATTCAATTATATTGGACTCTCCACAGTATTATTTTAATGGATTCCATCATATTGCATTGAATAGTGGATAGCAAAACACAAATGAGATTACATTAACATGAAACATGATTTTTTTATTAAATAAGCCATTGTTTTATGATTAATCTATCTGTCTATTTATATATATACAGTGGACTATCGCTAATCCAAACCTTCGATAATATGAACCTCTGGCTAATTCGAAGTATATGTTCAGCCCTTAGAAAAACTCTTGATATTTTGAGCTAAACAATACATTTTGGTAATCTCAATATTTCGAAGTAAAATCTGTAGCCGTCGAGAATACAATACGCGAATATTCGAAGCAATTTGAAAAACAAATTCGATAATTCAAACACTCACTATCATGTAGAATCCTGTAGAAAACAGGTTGGAGCTTACATGTTTTGTGTTGCATTGTCTCTGCTTGTCTCCCTTGTAACGTACCCTCTTTGATTACCATCGAAGTTGACTCCGATAACTCTAACAGAAGCTAAAGTGTCACTGAACAAACTACGCACTTCTTTCTTTCAAAGTCATGTTGAAGCGGACATTTTTCAAGCTTCATTTATTCTACAAAAAGCACTTGACAAAGTTAGATTGAATGCTATAAAACAAAACAAGATAACAGATATTTTCGTCAATAAATCAATTATCGACAGAATGTTTTATTTTAATAGTTGTTTTTATTACATATGTATTATTTCAATGCAGGGTCTTTAACCTCAGTTTAATATTTATACTGTACAAATATCTACTTTTTAAAAAACACATCAAAATAATTTTATACATACGTACAACTGTTCTTTCCTTACGTAATTTCGAAAATAAATGTGTTAGAAAAAAAATTTCTTTTCGTGTATTTTGGAAATTTTTTCCTATCCTCTTGACAATTCGAATGTTTTCATTGGTCCTTTCAACTTCGAATTATCGAGAGTCTACTGTACATATTTAATAGCCTTTATCCTCCTGTTTCGCTTGTTGTTTAAGGATATTATCTCTAGTAACACATTTACCAAGTATCCGTATTGTGGCAATTAATATTGAAAGAAATTATTTTTCACACACTTGCCTGGTCACTTTTCACCAATTCCACGAGAGATTCATTTATTCTAATAGTAGATACCTAAAAGGAAGAAGACACCTTTTGTATTACATTGTGATGTGCAATATTTATATATTTATGGTACCAATGGTTCACATATAAGGTATATTTGTATGTGAGAAATTGTGCAAACTAATAATTCCTACGTAGGAATACAAAATAGGTAATATTTCCAACTAATCCGTCTTTATTGCTTCTCGCTTTCTGATAAAATGTGCCCATACATATTCAATATAATTACATTAGTGCATTCCACTATAGTTGTTATATTTTTTATTCAAAGGTAGTTCCCACAGTTTCCTAGAGATTTGATACATTTCCTATAGGGGTTATAGTACTGGTAAATGAGTCATTACACAAAAGTTATTACATCTTTTGTGAACACGTTTAAACTCACAGATTTAACTTTCATTTATACCAAAATGTTTTTTCTTTTTAAAAAAAATACGTTTCGACTTAAGCATTTCGTGTTTGTCGTTTCTCTCTTTATATACTTTCGCTATTATGAATACTATTCATTATTTCATCAGGGTCTTCTTCGATTGCTTAATCAATTATTTCTTTAGAAGAGTACACTTCCTCCAATATAAATCACACGGATGCTTCATTTCTTTCATATTCTGTTATTTTATATTTATAAACCGTAAGTCGTAACACCAAACAATGAAAATCACTAAGGCACTCCCAGGAGAAAATTATAGATTTTTTGTAGAAAATATTCGGAAAAACAAATATAGCTGCTCTGAGAACTCCTCTTTGTTACCCAAAATACCCTCAGACTCTAAGAAAGGATTGTCAGGAGAAAAAAGGCAGACATTTCACCAATATACTCAAAAAATGTAAACAGTTTTTTTTTCTCCCAAAACCTTTAATGAGTTACAGATACATTTTTTGATTAAACCTCTAGAGTAAAACATCTTTTTAAATAAGTATATCATCATGAGCCTCCAGAAATAACCTCTTTATAACCTCTTTTCTATAACCTTTTTACTTTTAACTGTGCTAAGAAATTTTTAATGAATGATCCTTACTTGCACCAGCAGAAATTTCAATGAATGAATGTTTAATAACGTCACAGCGTACCACCTCAAGGGTTTTATGATAAACCTCGAATTACTTGGGCATTCATCTATTGCGACCATAAAGTAATGAGGGACACTGCCTCCCCCCTCTGAACTACTATACCAAGCAAACCGGAGGACTTTAAACCACTCTATGGATTTAACACGCATTAGTTCCTTTACATGGTAAATCTTCAGTGGTACTAGGACTCGAGCTTATGAGAATCCGGCCACAAGCTCTTGACCATAACCACTAACCTATCTCACTGACCAAATAATGTAAGCATTTTATTGCATGTTTTCGTAATATCTTTGTTGAACCAACACATTATTGCTAAATTATATTTATGTAATTACTACATATAATTTTTAGGGAAAATTACGTTCTTCCAACCCATTTTTCGAAACAGTCATGTATGTCTGAGATCTAGACCTGTAAAAGTAAATACAGATTAAATTTAGTATTCACATCTCTAATTAAAACTTATTATCAGTCTATTCACTACTTTATAAACCCATTAAGTGGACAATTTTTTTTTGTTGCCCACCACGTTTTTAAAGATACATTATTTTATTGTTATAATTACATGTAATTTAATATATCGCAAAAATAAAATTATTTACTTTAATTATCACTTGTAAATGTTCACACCAATTCTATTTTATAATTATGGAGCTTTAAAACTTTAATGTCGGTTTTTATAGGTACACTTTGCATGCCACATAGATGCTCTTATATCAAGAATTTCTCTATGCTTAAAAATATTTCATGTGTGTTCGCACCTTTTTCAAAGGTTGAAGATTTTGTAAAGTTCCATATATATATATATACGAACAATTAATATTATGGTATAATACTGAATCTTATATTGCATTGAACTGATATTATATCGACTTCTTTTAATTATTTTTTCTCAGGCAACAAATCGTGCATTGCCTTACGAATCCCTGTATTCATTATCAAATATTTTCAAAAATCTATGAGAAGGAATGAAAAATTCCCATCTTGACCACAAAGAAAATCCCAAATGAGATGTATTTCAGTACCATGGACAAACTGCATCTCTAAAAAACATAGCACTGAAAAATCTGGCTATAAGAATTAAAAATATGTGTAAATCAAAGATAAAAAATACTATTATCTCATACAACGTATGGTCAAACTGCCATAGAAGCTGTTTAGTACCCGCACGGTGACCGGACACACCAGTTGCATTGATCTATACACGCGGTTCTACTAATCAATCCATATCCCTTGGCGAAAATGACATTTCAACCAACGTTCATCGAGTAAGGAAAAGTGATTATGTAAATGAGGTATATTATATAAATTATTTCAAGGGGAATCTGTGGGTTGACACTTTGAGTTGCCATGCTGAAGTTGATGTTGAATGGGCAAGCAGAGTTAACGTAGCCCGAGAATTAGTTGTTACCGACTAAAAGAGTGGAATTATTAAATGTCCTGAGCGTAGCCAACCGACATTGCTCAAGCAGAAGAGTATACCTGCAAGTTTCCAGTGCAGATCCGATACATAAAAGTTCAAGTACTGTGAGCTTGATTAAGTAGAGTTATTTATAAAAGGACGAAGGTATTTGAACGTATTTAAGTGGTCGAGATCAGTTGTGGGTCTGGTAGTATAACCGTGCAGTAGAATCTCCCTGCGCGCTCTACTATATATCATCTACCTTAATTGGAATTGTATTAGGCGTTGATCATTAAATTAATAAATTGATTAGATTGAAATGATATATGGATTAATCTATCTGACATATCTAACCGGGATTAAAGCAGACAAGAGGGTTCAGATGTACAGGAACCAACTTGCTACTGCACAGTTAATGAGATAATTAAAACTGTTCCATAATTGTTCGCATATGTTTTACATCTTAGTAAAATATATTAATCGTATTATCTATGATGGCAATTTTCATGCATAGTAGAAAATTAATAATTGAATGAACATTATTTTTAAAATATTTTTGTAATGAATATTAGAAGAACTACCGGAATAACGGCATATAACACGCACTAATTCTTTAACGCCCCATACAAGTTTATTTTTGCACCTTTAGGTATATTAGCTGTATAATGCGCACACCATTTTTACCAATTGAAATATTATTATGCATTGCTTTTATGTTTTGAAGAAATTTATTCGAGATATTATCCCAGACATTTGAATTAAAAATTAATTTTTATACAGGTCCCCAGGTCCTGTCATTTGCTTAGGAAAAGATGCAGTACACAAAACAAATTCAAACACAAAACTTTCATTTTATTACGATAAAACTGCCGAGTTATGGAACTTTCAAAATCGTATGGTTTATCCATTTTTCGGCTATTTTTAAGTAGTTAGTATGACCGTCTCCAAAGGAAATTATTGGTCTGCCAGGAAACTTTCTCTTGTTGGTCACTTTATGTAAATCGCTTTAAATTCTAGCATGCGTTAATAATAATAATTGAGTACTGCAGAAATAAAATTGTCTGTAAAATTGTAAACATAGAAAATAAACAGTTTTAATGAAGAAAAGATTTCAAAAGGAGTTCCAAAATAGACTTATATGATGGAATAGTCTGATTTATATGTTTTTACGATCATGACGAACGTTGGAAAACCTGTTGTAGTTGCTTGTAATTCTAAACAGTCGTATTCTACTATTACGAATTTTAGTATGGGAGAACGAGATGTATACAAATGAAGAATAATGCGAAATGGAATTGTTTTATGGGCAGTGTAATCGAAATAAGAGAGAGGCGGCAAGACTTGATCTGGAGTTGTCACAGACCTATTCCCTTGTCTTCTGCCACCTCTGTGCCTTCACCATTATTTAACTTGATTTGATCAGCTCTTGATATAATAAAAGCTCCCTTGATTCATGGATTGTCGTCATTCCACGTTATGCTACAATTTGAACGGCAAACTTGGGCTATTTTGCTGATATATAAACAAGCTGCTTTAATCTTTTCGCGCCGTTGTATTTCTTGATTTAATTTATTGTTTGCTATACAAATTGTCGAATTTATGATGTTTACTACGATGTTTTTATTACTTTGATTTTAATATTATGATGTTTTCTACGTTCTTCTTGTAGGTAGTGAATTAACGTTTTCAAATCCACTTATATATGACCCTTTCTACACCTCCGATTAAATTATGTAGGCAAACTCATTCAGTTTTTATCGTATAAATGAAACTTTTGTGTTTACTTTATTTTGTGGTACTGCACTTTTCCAATACAAGTGATAAGACCTGGGACCGTATATAAAATTTAGTTTTGTAATTTTCTTGTAAATGGGGTTTGTTTGCGCATGTTATATTTTTACTTTTTAAACATTTTTCAAATTGAAGTGCATATCTAAACCGAACGGTTCGAATTAGCTATTAATACATTAAGGTTACACCCTATATATTTAGTGAATACGAAACTAAAAGTATTAATTTTATTCGCTTCTAGGGGATATTTTTTATATAAGAAAAAGTTATAGAAAAGATAAAGGAGATTGCAAAATTAAAGAACTTAAAAATCATTCTACAGTTTTTGTCAAAATCAAAAATTTGCTATCTTTAGAAACTAGTAATGTTTATATTAATGTATCGTTCCTTTACTTTCCCATCTTTTCAAGGAAAAATGAATCTCTTGTAGCTTCCGAATCAATTGAAAATATAATTCATGTTGTCGTTTAATTTGGAAGTTTGATAACGAAAATAAAAAAAGCTCTGAACATTTAATGGGCCTGCCAGATTAAGAAGTCACCCCCCCCTCCTTCTGCTGTTTTTATCCTTCAGTTGTATGCTTTATTTTCTCAAATGTCTTCCTAAATAGCATCATTATGAGCTGAGAAAATTTCTGAAGCTGTTATAAATCCAGGAATTTAACTTACTTCATAAAAAAAAATAGCTTAGATTCAATATATTTTATTCTGTATTAATTTTGTAAATTTTTTGTTATAATCAACAACGCAGTGTATCAATTAGGAATACATTTTCATTAATAGAAAATATACTGTTTAATGCCTGGAGGAAGGTACAGAAACTAAAATCACCTGAAAATTACTTTTTTGCTACCGATTTTCTTAGAACCTCCTAACCGGTATGCTCATCACCGTACGAACTACCGACTTGCAAATATATATAAAATTCTGCTTAAATCCGGGGTTTGTCGCGTCAGACTGATCACTTGATCAAAGCATATGCCCATGCAACCCAGCGCCTAAGGTCACGCAAACTGAGATAAGCACAGTAAGCCTTGAACCTCATGGGCTGTTGCGCCACTTAGTTCAGTTCAAATCTAATTCTGTAAATTTTTAACACCATGATTTGCAATTTATGAACAAATAACAAAATGCAAATTCAAGATAGATTTTTTAATTTTTTTTTAACATTTATAAACCCCGTGCACCACGCAATGTATAACACGGGAGTGTACAACACAGCAAGATAGATTTGGAAGCAAAAAGAGATATATATATATGCGAGAGAGAGCAACAGAGTATAAATTTCAATACTGTTGTTCATAAATTTCTAATTACATATTGAAAAAGTTTAATTATTTTGCGTTTAAGGCTATGTAATTTTGATTTACCTAAAAATATCTGTTTCTATCTAGAATAAGGAAAATTTAATTAGTTTTCACAAATTTAGAATTCAAGTGGGGATACTATGTATTACATAATAAACTAATAAATCATGAAATGTCACGGTAATAGATAGGTGAATTTTTTTTTTACATTGCAAAACTTAGAGATGCTTCTAAAGAAGAAAATGGAAGTTTTTTTTTTAATTAGAAAAGCAATTACTATAAGGGAAAATTATTAAGTAATTTAAAAAGAATACAATCCGAAATTTCTGATGAAATTTTTCAACTTCTCAATAATTATTGGCATAAATTATAAATATCGTATCCTGATTTTAACACAAACTAAATAATACTATTTAGATTATGCGGATTAAAATGATATCAACCAGCGATCATTTACGCAGTAAAACTCAAGAACCAATAAAAAATGTGGAAAACTTTAAACATTAATTTATTAACATTAAAGCAGAACAGTTAAATTTCCAAACATAAACATATTAATCCAGCATTCAATCGTGCTAACATTTTAAGAAACAGTACTAATAATAATCTCCCAATCTTTTGAATAAGCATAACACATGCACTTATATGAGGTAGGATTCACAAAATTTCCCTGACTGAACCTATAACATGGAAAAGTTTTGCAGTAGAGTGACTACAATAACATTTCTTCATTACTGCGTTCTTCCCCTTTTCTATATAAAAAAAACCTGTTTGTCTCAAATTACGTGTTCAGTGGCATGCCACGGCGTCACATTTTGTAGACGGGTGCATTTAGAAGTCGGCGATTGAAAGAAATTGCGTTTGTTGTGCAGAGAATGAATAACGAATTTTGTGTTCATTTGGGAAAAAGCACTACGGAGACATACGAAATTTTTAAACTAGTGTAAGGTTATAATACATTATAACGAACGCAAGCTTTTGATTGGCATCGACGTTTCAGAGAAAACAGGGGGATCGTCGAAGATGGCTTTTGCAGACTTCCCGAACTGCTGAAAAGATCGAAAAAGGTGTTTGTGGCACTACGTAAGAACAGGTTTCAAACAATAGCAAAAACAATTCCGATATCCTCGGCCAGATATCAACGGATACTCTGATTAAGCATATTAGCATGCATAGGTATGTCAACATTTCGTTTCCCGCATATTAAACAATGAAAAATCTTCAAATGAAGTTAAAAGTGCATCGCAAGCTGAATTAAAAGAAATGACTAAAAATGGATTACAGAAATGTTCCGATGACCTTTACAAGTGATGGCAAAAGTGTGTTGTTGCTCAAGGGTCTTACTTCAATGGAGGATGTGTCTCAGTTTAATTTTTAATGTTTGTAAAAATATAGATTCAATCTGTGAAGTTTTGAATTCTACTTCGTATATAAATGGAAAAACTAATGTCATAAGAGAGAATAACTTTATACAAAGCTTTATGTAAATTAGATGCGACACTTTAATAGCGCTAGGCTTGAATATCATTATGATCTTCTTAAACTTCGCTTAGCGGGAAATACAGGTGATATAGAAAATTGTGGTAAAAGCAGGTTGAAGGTGTTTTCCGTACATTAGATGTATGGACAATCTATTTTTGTTTCTTCGGAGAACTAGGGCTAAATTTTTAAAAATAGGTCTTTTTACTTTTTATAGAAATCTGAGTGTCATTTTTTAAGTGAGGCATTTATTTTTAATGCAAATAAAAATGTTATTTTTATAGGTAGTACACCAAAGTAGGAATAGTAGTAGTCGCCCATCCGGTATAGTGGTTAGCGACGCTTGCTCCTGTGCCGTAGGGCCTGGGTTCGAATCCCGGAGAAGACATGGATGTTTGTAAATGTATAGTGCCTTCGTGACATGGGGGTACTCTAAATAGCCGTCGAGCCGCAAGTTCTCTCGTGTGGTTGGTGGAAGGGGGAAGAGAGGTGGGAAACCCCTGATCACTCCCAGGCTGTTCACCCTCAAAATTGGGGTGGAGCCGAGCCAAAACGTACTGTCACCTGCATGGTGCTCAAAGCTACGGCTAACAACAGGCGTACAAACTAGCCCGATGCCATGATGAATTTCATGGTCCTCGATATGACTACGTCAGACAGGTGGCATTAACAACAACAGGAATAGTACACTCATGACAATAAATTAAGGATAATGAAGTTCAGGCAAAGAAAGAGACAGAAGCAAAACAAATTTGACTTATTTGTAAAGTCTATTTATTAAACAAAAGGTAAAGAGCAAAAAAGATGCTATATGTTTGACATAATTAATAAAATTCGATTTTTACTCCCTGGAGCAAATTTCAAAAAAGAACCTATTTACAAAAAACAGTATAGCATGGTTAGTATGATGGTTAATACGGATTATGTCTCCTGCACGATGCAATACAGGCCTTACAACGCCTACGCATGCTGAGTATCAAATTATCAATCTGATCTTGGGGAATATTACACCACTCATCAAGCAATGCCCTCCGAAGTTCCTGTAGACAGGTGGGAGGGGGTAACGGGCTACAATTCATCGGCCAAGCATATCCCACACATGCTCTATTGGATTCAAGTCCGGTAAGTATGCTGACCAATCCATACGGGTGATATCCACCGATTGAAGGCATTCGTCTACAATGTTTGCACGGTGAGGACGGGCGTTGTCATCCATAAACAGAAATTCAGCACCCATGGCCCCCGAAACAAACGTACATGTTGTTCCAGAATGACATCCCGATAGATGTGGCCGTGCCATCGTTACACTCTGAAATGCAGGTCAGTTCTGGTACCAAGAATAATTCCTCTCCAAACTAGCCATCCTGCACCACCGTAACGGTGTCGTTGAATGGTGTTCTCTTGTGGTAACAGGTACCTGGCGCTCTCCATATGAAATTCCGGCGAGAATCAGACTGCAAACTAAACCTGGATTCGTCGGAAAACATCACTCAAGACCCTTGGTGTCCATAATGCATGCTCTCTACTCCAGGTTAATCGCAGGCGACAGTGAGTTGCGGTAAGGGGAACACATCTGACAGGCCTACGAGCATGTAGACCAATGTGCCCTAAGCGTCTGTACACGGTCTGCCTTGAAACTGTCGTACCAGTAGCTGAAGAGAGCTGACGAGATAGGTCTGATGCTGTGCTTCGTCTGTTTCTTTTGGCAATAACTGCCAAATACCGGTCCTCATTCGGCGTTGTAACTCGGGGGTGACCTGTGCTTTAACATCTACTCACATTAGCATCATCTTGAAATCATTGCAAAGCTTGGAGATGAGACTCTGGGCGATTCCAAGTTCCTCGGATACTTCAAGCTGGGTACGTCTACAATCAAGTCATCCGATAATTCTACCACGTAAAAAATCATCCAAATGCTTCCTCTGTGCCATAACTATGCGGTTATTGCACTGAAAGGCTTTTAAAGCGCTTGTGAACAATTTTACTTCTTTGGCACTATTCCTTATATACCCCTTTCTTACACTCTCGTCATTGTGACGTACTATCCGCGCCATCTGGTGGTTTCCGGTAATTTGCATATTCTTCTTCAAGATGTTGTTACAGGTGAAATTTTTATTTTAGAGTTCAATTTATGTGTGATTCTAAATTATCCTTAATTTATGGACATGAGTGTAGTAGTAGGTACATCCAAGTGATAAAAATCTTACGTAACTGTCATTTTATCTCTGTCATTTTTAGATAGGGTTAAAAAAATGTAGCCATCGGTGTTGGAGGGAAGGTTTTATTTTCTCAGGAATGTGATTGGATTAGGAACTTATTAACTTATATATACATATATAGGAACTATCTTGATTAGGAACTATTAGACTTGTTTCACTAGATTTAAAATAATTTAGCCCCCTCAAGGCGGCATTCTAAAGAGTTTTTGGTCTTTTTTTTTAAATCAGTGCATATAAAACTTTCAAATTGTCTGTACATTTTTGAAGAAAAATCTCACTTCCTTCACTTATGCAAGGGTTAACTCTTATTCGGAAATAAATACAATATTTGTAATCGATAATTTTTAATTAAATTGTGTCTAATTATATATAGTTAATTAATTTAGAAAAACCTCTTTCATGGAATAACCAGGTTTAGTGTGAGTCATTATGGCGATTAATTATATATATATATATGTTTTGTTTAAAAACTTGTTATTTCAAGATATGTGTATATCTTTGAAGTGAGAGTGAGCCTTTTTACATTAATATACATATATAACCAAATAGAATAATCAGTTTACCGAGGAATATTATTTATTTTCAATATAGTTTCCAATATTTAACATCTTGCGTGGGAATTCTCTTCAGGAATGATCAAAGAATGGTATCAGGAAAAGAAGAATTCACAATCCTTGCGTGTAAAGTTTTCGAACAGAAAAATAATGCGCATAATTCATCTTCCGGTAAATGGAATTCACCCATGCTATCAATCTATTTTAAGCATCATATATGGAATGAAGTGAAGTGTAATTATTACTGATCGACTAATACTTCCATTTTCTTTAAATACCCTCTCCGAAATTCGAACTCTCAATGAGCAGAATTCATAAAAGGGGTGCGTGCGATTGGAAACAAATATTTCGCACATTTATCTCTCGAAACAGATTATTCACCTGGAATGCAGAATATTTATTGTTGTCAAATGCGAGGTTAAACATTGAAATTTCGCGTGATTTTTGATTAAATATTTAAATAAAACTCCTTACAAAGACGTTTTAAAGTGAAAAGGTCGATCTTTTGTTTCTGGAATAATTTCAGATAATATACGAACACATATTTGTAAATAAAGGATTACTGTACATGGGTATTTATGCATATTATGTAAATCAAAGTATTTTATAGTATTAGTATTATTTATCTTGATGTTAAAAATCATCTTATTTTTTATGAGTTAAGAATTTTACATTTAAGTTATGTAATACTCTATCCTAATTTAAAACTTAAATAAATATTTGAAAAAACCTCTTTCTGAAACATTATTTAAGAAACCTTATACTTAACAAGTAATATTTAAAAAATTAAGACAATTCCTACTTAGGTTTAAGGGGTCTCAGGGGTGTTAACTTTTTCTGGAGGGCTGAAAATATAAACAATATTCAAATACATATAACTCTTTGGAATTAAAATTAAATAATTCGAATCTTTTACACATTATTTATAAATGAATGGGACTTCAGAAAAGTGTAAAATATTTAAAATATAATCATAATTTTAAAAATTATAAGCATATGAAAATAAGAAATATTTCTATAAGCAATAATTATTACAATTTACGGCGTACATGCTATTTTAAGTAAGTAGTAGTAAAAGTAGTAGGTTTAATTACTAGCAATAAGTTGATTTTTAAAGTTAAATGTATCTTTATTACATTGTAGTAATTTTAAATAAATAGAATAATAAATTACATTTTTTAAAAAAAATTTAAAAATGTATTTTCAATTTTTTAAAAAAAATTCAATATTTTTCAAGTATTTTGAGATACAAATAATATATTTCCTTAATTTACTAGGTTTTAAAGAGTATGATACATTTTATAATTCTATAAAGTTTTATGCAGCAAAGACTACTATTTTAGAAAATAGCCGCAACGCAAAAAGTACTTAATATTTATTACAAATTATTTCTTATTTGCATATGCTTATAACTTTTAAAGTTATGATTATATTTCAAACATTTTGTACTTTTTTGAAGTCATAATCCTTTCTAAATAACGTGTAAAAGATTCGAATTTTTTAATTTAAATTTAAAAGAAGTATACCTGTTCGAATATTGTTTATATTTTCACGCCTCGAGACAAAATTAACACCTCTGAGACCCCTTAACAAAGAAAAAATTTGTTTATTTATTTTTTAATAGTTACAATTAATATAAATATGTATATACATATGACAGAAGAACAATAGTAAGTGTCGAAATAGAAAACGATTTTCCTTGGAATTTTCCATTTTCCTTTTTACATATGGTGTGTGGACTATTTTTTTTGTTTCTTACTGTTTTTATTCGTTAATAAAATTTAATTATTCTAAAAAACAGTATTAGTAAAACAGAAATACCCTTCTCAGAAGCCCATCCCAAGTGGGATTCAAACCGACGACCTTTGGATAGGAAGTCCAACACGCTATCCATGGCGCTTCAGGAACACAACGAGCAATTTTTCCTTTTAATATATACTGTTGAATTCTTATTTTTCATTTTCTTACCATGTTTTAATTTTTCATTTTAATTATTGAATTAATATTTAAAAAACTCTAATAACATCAAGTGTCCTTCAATACAAGTTTACAAAATTGTATTTAAACTTAAATGGATGAATGGAAAGAATTTCATTAACGTTTGAATATTGAACAAGATATATATAGGAAGAGAGTGAACTCTTATACTAGGAATTGAAAGATATTTGTAATTTTTGGATCTGTGATATATTAAGATTTAGACGTATATACATAATAGAATAAAGAAAAGACTGTCGTAGAAATCACTCAAATAATTATTGGAGACACAAAGTATATTTATTGTAAATCAAACCCTTTTTAATGTAATATTGATTCGAAAAAAAAATATTTAGAGAAATTTATCTGAGTGTAAAATACTTTTATTTGATTAGAATATAAATAAAATATTAAAAGTTAATGAAATAAATGCAAATATACAGCACAGATATGTATAAAATGTATTCCAGAGCCTTGTTAATTTTATTTTAATTAACAAACTACGTTTTCTTCAGAAATTAATAATTGTTTTATTAACGATAAGAAATTTTACTCATGTGATAAAACTGATTTTCACTTTAACCTTCAGGCCTTTTATGTAATTTTAGAACTGTAAATTGCATTGTAGAAGATTTTCTTCCCATTTTAATTTAATAGAAATTTTACAGGCTTAGAAATGAAATATGATATTGTAAATTCTAAAAAGAAGCAAAACATATGGTTTGAAAATATTAATGAAGACGAACTAGAAATACAGGAAAAAGCAGAATTAATTTACTCGCTTAAAAGTAGAAACGAATTATTTCAAATTTTTATACTGTTCATTTTTAAGTACAAAATAATTAAGCAAAATGTAATTTTTCCGAACGGAGCATCTATCTGATTAATATGAGTATTTTTTAAAAGTTTGACAAATTCGTTTTCTATGTTCTCATCTTACACACACATTCACAACTATAAATCATTTCAAAACATAATAAAACGTATCTTATATATAACTCATTTCTAGTTTTATGTATATATTGCATAAATGAAATAAAATTAGAAAGAATAACAAAAAAGATATAACGTTGCAATTGCTAATATTTAAGATTTATAACAAGTATTTCAAAATAGTAATATTTCTTTGTTTGGAAAATACATTTGCTTATTTTTCTTTTGAATTTTATTGGAAATGTTTCTTGCATATATTGTTTTCATTTATATCTTTTTCTATCAAAATTAATATATCAATTCAAGAGCACATATTTTCTCGGCAACAGGACATATTTACTACATTTCTTCAATTTCTAATGTTTCATTTATTTATGTAAATTCAGCACGTAAAGTATATGGCTTTTAAGGCTCTGAATGTATGCTTATCTCTTTTGTTATTTAATATAGTGTCATAATCATCACATTTGCAAAGCGGGATGCAATGAATATGCTTTCTTAAAATTTAAATTTGAGTTACATTTAAATTCTTTATAAATATTAAAAGAGTACAATTCATTTCTTTAGTTAAAATTTATTTTTAACTAAAAAGGATATTTTAAATAAATTGGATACGCTTTTCTGTCTCTCAATATTAAAGTAAATTTCTGGTGAGGTATCTAACACTAAAATTTTAAAAAAATAATTTCCTTATAAAAATTAGCATATTTCAACCGTTAGGATTTAATAGCTAATTCATAAAAAAATTTAATATGCCCACGTATTCTTCACATTACGAAATAAGCTTAGTGATAATGTGACAAATATAAAATTCTTGTTGCAAATTTGATTATTTAATCAAAAATATTTCTGATTTTAGTTAATTATATTTTGCGCTAAAAAAACAAATGAATAACCTTATGAGTGCATAGGCCGTGAAAATATTTGGTCCTAACACCATTTGTGAATCAGAATATATATATAACTTTAAATAATAGTTTGTGAGTATTGACTCATCTTTATTTAATTTGTGTACTCCTTGAAGCATTAAAGTAATTAAATTGAAAGATTTAGTCAATCGTAGTTTTTGTCCTTAATATTTTAATTCTTCTCTAAAACTTCAAAAGGGTAAATGAAACTTCAAAGGGGAATGATTATCTATTATACACTCACTTCCAAAAGTTAAGCACGGAGAGGAAAATGCTAATTTCCGGAAGCCAATCAGAATTGAAGAGGATGCAATTCGCTGCAGAGGTAGAGGGAAGTATGCAAATATGTTAGGTAACAGCCAATCGTGCTTTCATGTCAAGAAATATGCAAAAAGGGCAGTCTTATAAGAAGCCAGCTTTATGAAGGGTTACAGAAGTTGATTGTAAGTGCTGATAGAAGGTGTTTGAAACTTTCGCACAATTTGTTTTCAAGACATACGTGTTTCTATGACTTCCAGAAAACGAATGGAATATTCTGAGCGCTGGCGTGCTGTGGGGTGCATTGAAGCAAGCCAGTCGATCACAGATATTGCTCTTTTCTTCGGCTTTTATCATTCTGTAATATCATGTTTATGGAAACAATTCCAAACCACACAGACAGTTGTTCGAAGGCCCGTAGGCGGTCTCCCAAGAGTTACAACCTCCGCGGTAGATCGATATTTTGCTATTGTAGCCAAGCGGAATCGCAGAGGGACCTCCACACGTGTGACATCTATGGTTGCAGCGTCCATTGGTAAGGCTATATCTGCAGCTACTGTGCACCGAAGTTTACATACGGATGGACTGTATGCCCGTGTACCTCGAGTTTGTGTTCCTCTATCCGTCCAATCAAGAGGGGCATGCTTAAAGTGTTGCCGGGAATATGGCAATTGGACTGTGTCTGACTGGGGTAATGTCATGTTTACTGAAGCGTCAAGATTTGCTCTGGAGCCAGATGACAAGCGTATAAGGATATGGCGTAAACAAGGAACACGCAATCAGCCCCAAAACATCCCCGAACATCACGCATTCCGAGGCGGAATCATTATGGTGTGGGCAGGGATTTCATTAGGATACAGCACCGACCTGCACATTCTTAAACGGGGTTCTGTGACTGCTGTCCAGTATCGAGATGAAGTCCTAGAACTCATTGTGAGGTTGTACACTGCAGCAGTTGACCCTACTTTTGTTTTAATGGACGATAACGCACATCCCCATAGAGCTGACATCGTCGATGACTACCTGGAGACTGAAGGGATTGCGCGTATGGCGTGGCCAGCATATTCGTCCGACCTTAATCCCATTGAAAATCTTTGGGATGCTCTCGGCCGTGCTGTATCTTCACGTTTCCCACCTCCAGCCACTCTTATTGAGCTGGAAACTGTTCTACAAGAAGAATGACGATTGCTTAATTCTGCGGTGGCTGACCACCTAATTGAAAGAATGATCAGAAGGTGTAAACTTTGCATACAGATGAGGGGGATTACATACCCTATTAATGTCCTTTTTTCATTTTATGCTGTTTATTTTCACTTTATACATAATTCTGTTTAAGTCTCCAGTATGACATTATCTGATAACTTACAAAAATTTAATATTGTTTTCATTTCTGTATATAATTATTGATTTTGTTTTATGTATAAATATATATGCTACTTTACTGCCAAATTTTGTGTAAATCAAAGCAGTATTTGTTGATTTATTTATTTCTTTTTATTTTTGCATTTTACATCTTCGTGCTTATTTTTTGGAAGTGAGTGTATTAAGGGATTGCAATATCGGTATACCGGGATACGAATAACGTAATTTTGAGCCATTTGTACAAGTTTGTAATACTGGTATTCACAAGTTTAAACATTTCGGTATTTATTAAATTTTTTAAAAATGTTCTCCACTATATGTTTAGGGATCCCGAACATAGTTTACGTTTACTAAAAATAGTTTACGTTTATGTCTTTATGTCTACCTAACGGGCGCTATTATTTAGACTGTGAACATAAAGTTGCAGCATACAATCAAGAAAAGTGATAAAATATGAAAAAAAAAGAAGAAAATCAGTATACCAAAATACAATACAGAAATCAGCTATATCCAGAATTATCCGACGAGAAATCGATTTATTTGAAGATGAGGTATTTAGAGATAAATACATGGCAAAGTATATCACGCATTGCTTATAGTACCACCAACTAGCATAGATGCCGAAAGGTGCAATAGGTACATAGTTGTCGTGTTGCGTTTTTGATAGGGTAATTTTTGCACAAAATTATGTTCCCGGCTAAATGACTGTACAATTGATACATTATGTTTCTTAAAATCACATTTCAAAAATTTGTAATAGAACCACAGACTGAATACTGATATTTAGACTTTTTTTGTGATTTAAATAAATAAGATGTTCTTTTACTTTTTTGTAAATCCTTATATACTGTTATAATATATTAATTACAAATTATTTTTGTGATATTTACACTCTCTAATAAAACTGGCAAATCAAACAAAGAAACACTTATGTTTTCTTTCTTTTTTTAATTCTCCCCCCTTCCCCGGTATCCTGGTATTAAGATCAACAAAATACCGAATACCGGTATTGAACTTTCGGATTGATATTGCAATCTCTAATTGCAGTCCTTTGTTTATTCTATGCTTTGGATATTTTAAACTGAAAAAAAAAAAAGTGACAATTTTGTGTATGTTTCATTTGCAAAATTCATTGAAAAAAATTCATTTGTTCGTTAACCCAAGCACATTTATCTTTCCAACGGTAAATCATTTTTTTAAGAATAAAGATTCATGCAGTTCAACTATGCTTAGCTATGAATATGTTGTCACACGAGAAATTAATTCTCCATCATAGACATTTAACTGTATTAGTTAATTAGAAGTCCATTTGACGATATTAATTTTTACCTAGGAGCACATGCCATGCATATATAGAATCCGATCACCATACACAGCAAATCAATCGGTTGAGGTCTAGAAGAGAAGACGTGAGCCAGATAAGACGGAATAAAAGTGTATCAATTATTAAAAATATGTATTGACAAATGTTAAATGTTTGTTAGTTGATGTTAGTTAATAAAAATTAAATGTCCCCAACACAGTGAATCAATGCCAAAATTTGTATTAATTTATATTAATTCTCAGCATGTTTCTTACAAATGAATATAGCCCTAGCTAATCGTATTACTGATTTCAGTTACAAATGATTGCTACCGAGTATGATAGCCAAATAAATAAATGCATTTAAGCTTCCAAACTTTGCGTGATATGTTTTAGATCTGATAAGATCACTAAATTATTAAAAAGAGAAATAGTAGTTTTCAAGTACCATAATCTTGTAATCGAAGAATTTCTAACTTGATTAGCCTTACTGGATAAAGTGTAAGGCATACATATTTGTGCACGTCAAAAGTTATAACAAATTTTCATTTTGTTATTAAAGGTAAATAAGTAGCTGAATAAATTAATATATTCTTCAGTGATAATCAAAATATATTCTATCAGTTATTCTTAAATATTAAGGGGTATCGGAACGCTCTATACTGATAATGTTAAAAAAGGCTTTTTCAATGTACCTTTTCTAAAACCCTGTTGGAAATACAATCCCCAAATTTTTTTGCAAGTTAAGCATACATCTAATATTATACTGAAATGAGCTTTTTTTGAAATTTCCATTAGTTTTTCTTTAAAATTTTTTTATTTGATGTACAGTGAGAAAACAGTGTTTTTCGACAGAAAAAAAAATTATAAAAAAAAATGTATACAAAATTTTGCTAAAAGCTCATTTCAGTATATACTAGAATATATAAAGAATGTGTCATGTAAGTTTTGTTGACATCAGATATATACTTTCTGAGAAAAGGTACATCGAACCTTCAAATGTGACATTTTGAGAAAAAACACATTTTTATAAATAAAGTTACCTTATCAAAACATTCCAGCTCCATATTCCAAATTTTCAGCATTTTTTAAATTTTCATCTTCTTGTTTCATTCTTTTAAGTCTTTTTACTTTTCTAGTCTCCTTAGTTTTCTGTAAATTGGCATATCTTACCCTTGTACTGCTCTCTTTGTCGAGATGTTCCATGCAGCATGTCGCATAATATCCTCGCTCTATGTTAAGATTTTTAAAAATATCCAGCTTTGTTGCATTCCCTTTATTAAAGGATGCAATAGCATCATATGTACCAAAGGAAAGTGTTTCTATGTGCACAAATGTCTTTTTGGGGACACGAGACCAAATAACATTATTAATGCTTTCATTCGGATTCTGCGTGTTTCCATGCAAGCACTTTTTCAATAATTCTGGATCCGAAAGGTCCCTAAAAATAGGCCTAATGGCTTCAACAACAGCAACTGGAAGTTTATGTTTGTGGAGATAAAGTTTATTTTCCAATTGAGCCTTCTTACACTGATACCATGTGTCAAGACCTGATGAACAAAATCCATGCTGTGGATTTTTATCCGTAGATATTTTGTGAAGAAATATTGCCCATATAGCTTGTTTCATACACTTTACATTTGATAAATTTCTTCGAATGGCAAGACCATAATATGTTTGCAATTGATCATTAGTTGCTTCTGTTAATCTATTTTTGTCACATAATGCTTTGCCATCTGATAATTTTTGCCCCCTCATTTTTGCTTTGAAACGTCGGAGGCGAGATCCCATCCGTTTCATAATATGCCCTAAAGAAATTTTAAAAAATGACGTCAAACTTCAAGCTGACCCAAGAGGAAGTGCAATATTTACCTTTTTTCTGTCCATTTAAATCGGTGACTCGCGTTTAGACGATTCTTTAAAAACAAAATTTTAGCACTTCTAATTAAGCTAGAGATAAAAATGAGGTATTTTTGGAAAGGTAATGAGCTGAAGAATTTAAAAATGCAGTAACCTGAAATTCACCTTTTAAAAATTTTTTACCTTTCCAACTCCCCTTAAGAAAAAAATACATTTGTTTTAATATATGTACTGAAAATTTCCAGATATTGTAAATCATAGATTTAGAAATGTAACTAGATATTGTGACAGTTTTATCCGTGACTATATTAATACCTTGGGGACCCTTATGGGGAAAAATTCAACCAACTTTCGTGGACCAAAAAAACGTTATTATGTAAATGAAGTAATGTATATTATATAAATTCAGTTTTCGCGAGTTTGTGGTTGGCACGTTGGAGTTGGCAAGTAGGAGTTAGCAAAGAGTCTGCGAGTTAGTTTGTTAGTTGAAGATTGTAAGAGAGATAGTGGAATTATTAAGAGGTCTTGGAGTTGTCCAGGAAAACGGATTACACCAGTGGATCCAACGACATTGATCAATCCCCATAAAGATCACCCGAAAGATTCAAGTGTAGGATCCGCTGCATAAAAAGTACAGGTATCGTGAGCTTGTTTAATTAGGAGTTAGCTTTTTTATTAGTGTGAAACGCAGTTTATATTGAGAGTATTTAACCTATCTTAGATTCAGTTGAAAGCCCTAGTAGTAGTGTTATAGAATCTCACCTCCGCGCTCTACTATTTAATCGCTTATCTTAATTAGATTTTTATTTTGTCTGAATGATATTTTGGCAACAATAAATTAATTAGATTGAAATCATGTCTGCTGATCATTCAGTTTCACCCACACATCTAGCCGAGTCTGAGGGTAGACAAGTGGTTCCAGATGTAAGCAGGAACCGACAGGTATTATAATATTAAATAAAAATAATAATTTCTACAAGCCCTTTTATCTATTAAATCACATCTTACTTTATTAAGAGGGGAAAAAAGTATCATACATATAAAATAAAGCTCATGTTTTAACATTTAATTGTTGTTAAAGCTTTCTAAACTATTTAAAAAAATTATAATCAAGATCTTAAAATAATATGATAAAACATGGCTTATATTATCTTCCACCATATTTATTAGCAGAAAATTTGTAAATATTCCGAGATAAAATCACTTTAAATATTTTACTATATCTTTAACTGTATTTGTTCCGCTAGTAAAATTAAAGTGTTTAGTTTAACTCAATTCTTTCATTTGCAATAGGACATTCTACACTGATTTTTTTCTGTTTTATAAATACACTCCATTTTTATATAAAACTCAGGAATAAAGGGTGTCCCTTAAAGAGCCTCCAAACTCTGCACAGCACGATTCGTTGTTGGCAGTATATAAAAACGATGCCCAAGGAACTGTATCTGTACGATCCTTAGTTTACGAGAGAAATACGAAAAAACAAAGTATGTTGCCACAGCTGGTGAAAGGGGAAAAAACACCGTGCTGTACACACTAAAAGCAGTATTTGGAAATAATTTTTAAAAAAATGTTTAAAGTTTCAGCCGTGCATACAGAGGCAGGCTTGAGCATGTCTTGGAATGGATCAGTGCACACGTCGCAACAGCGCGGTGTTCAGAGAAGTACAAGCATCATGTGAGTGAACAAATAAGTCCATTAATGTAGGCACTACGTCTCGATACATGAGTTCCATGGAATTACCCTATAGGGAAAAAACCCAACGGTATATCCTTTATGTGATATCTACCGATAATGGCCGTCATGGAACTACAACCCCACGTCCCGTTCGATTCAGCGACCATGATATGCCTTATCCTGAGTTGCGGCAGTGCCCTATTATAAGACCTGTATCCTAATTCCTTCATCATCACTTACCTCATGTTTTTTGTTAACTAGGAATCGTTCAGGTGCAGTTGTTTTTGGCATTTTTTTATCTACTCTCAAAGTGGAACCTGGCTGTGCAAAGTTTAGACGTTATTTAAGGGACACACGATGTAGTAAGAACTCCTTTAAAGTTAAGAGCAAAAAGTATATTATACAATCCAGATGAGCTAACGAAATAGAATATGATGAGCTTTATTGTTAAGTGTGAATTATTAAATTATTTATTTACAATTGGAGGATAAGTAAATAAGTTCCATAATAAAAAATAAAAAGCATATTTAAAGAAAGATAGATAAAATTCATAGTATCATTGATGTAATCTTAAATAACAAAGTAAAGTTAATTTGAACACACATAGTGCAAGTTTATAAAATATTATATATTTTCTCAAATTGTAATTATTTACAGTATAGTTGTTGTATTTTAATTGTATGCAATTGCGCAAAATTAGCTCTTAAATTGTAATCATCTCGAATTTAAAATAAGCAATTTCTTAAGAATTTTAATGTAAAACTTGCTCGGTTGAAAAATGGAAATGATGGGTTATATGGTACGCGTACATGTTTAATTAAAATAAAAATGTTCAAAAATGGAAAAATAAATATTTTTATTTTTTAATTAACTAATGGTTGCACTACTGAAGTAATATGGAATGCAAACACACAACAAAAATATTTTTACAAAACTAATTAATTCAAAAATACGTTTCACATACATTTAAATATGACTAAGGTAAAATATTTTTCGTAGAAAATCCAGTACAATTTAAAATTTCCTTCCACATAGCTATTCGTGTAAAGGAGTACTAGTCCCAAGTAATTTAAATCTGGACTTCTTTTCTTCCTTATTAATACGGTTGCTCATAAATTTATCCTGGTAAAAAAACTATGCATTAAATCAAAATATTCAGTTATTTTTAAAATAATGCAAAGGCTTATATATTATTATAGTAAAAGGAATGAGTATTGAAACAAATATTTATTTTCAAAACATTCCCATTGAAGATTATGAATGTACATTATTAACTTTTTAATTCATTCTTGCATTCTAAGAAATTGTTTTTAATACAAATGATTTTTCTCTTTGGTTGGATATGCGGATATTATGCTTTTTATCTCGGGAATTCTTATTTTAGAAATAATCAGATGATGTATATGATATATTATTCATACCGCTTTGTGCAACATCAAGTAAAATTGTTTTCGAAAAAAATATAGTAAAGTAATAGAGAAACTGGCATAAAATTTTAAAATTGCTTACAAATGTAATAATTTCATGTCATTTTATATCTAAACCAAACACGCATATTCTAAATAAAATCTGTCTATGTTTTTATGTACATGCTTCTTATTGAGGCAATTTGTATGCAAGATTTATAAAGATATTTTATTATTCAAAAGTTTTAATTTATTGTAAATCATTCGTATGTCTTATTCAAGAGTCTTTATTTATTTTAAATAAAGTACATGATTATTCTAGAGAACTCCTTATATTTTAAAGATTCATATTTTTTAATATTGTATAAGATATTAACATTTTAAAAAATAATTATACATTCTGAATAAACAACATTTCCAAATCCCCATATTACTTACATGTTTAAAAACCCAGGTAAAGATAATTTTTCGCTTGTAGTAACAATATGTGGGATAGCACAACTATTGAATTCAAAACTATTAAAAGTTGTCCTAGAATTTTGTAATTTTCTCTAACAAGTTATTTAGGGAAAATTACAAAATTCTAGGACAACTTTTAATAGTTTTGAATTCAATATTATCTAGGGAAACAACAGTAAAATATAAAAAAGGTAAGCAGAGTTAATAAAACAGTTTTTGCTACGTTTTTAGTAGGGATTGCAATATCGGACCAAAAGTTCAATATCAGTATTCGTTATTTTATAAATCTTAATCCCGGGATACCAATTTTAAAACCGGGAGTAGGAATTTTAGGGGAAAAAAAGAAAACATAGGTGTGTCTTTGTTTGGTTTGCCAATTTTATTAGACAGTGTAAATATCACAAGAAATAATTTGTAACTTATAAATTTTAACAATGTATACAGATTCACATTTTATTTATTTAAATCACAAAAAAGTCTAAATATTACTATTCAGTCTGTGGTTCTATTGAGAATTTTTGAAATGTGATCTTAAGAAACGTAATGCCTTATTTGTACTGTTATTAAGCCTGGAACGTAATTTTGTGCAAAAATTACCAGCTGTCGAAAACGCATCTTCGCATCTATTCACCATTGACACTTTTTGGCATCTATGCTAGTTGGTGATACTGTAAGTAATGCGCAAAATAATTTTTCCAAGTATTTATCTCTAAACTCCTATTCTTAAACTAAATCGATTTCTTGTCGGTTGGTATTGGGTATAGCTGATTTCTGCATTGTATATTGGCGTGTTAATTATTTTTTTGTTCATATTTTATCACTTTTCTTGATTGTATGATGCAACTTTATTTACACAGTCTAAATAATTTTGCCGGCTAGGTAGACATGAAAACAAAAACGTAAGCCAATTTTCTATGTTGGTGATCCCTGAATATATAGTGGTGACAATTTAAAAATTTGTTTAGTAAATATCGAAAAAAACTGTACTTAAACTTTTGAATACCGGTATTACAAAATTGTACAAATTGCTCAAAATACCGTTATTCGGTATCCCTTTCTCGCAATCCCTAGTTTTTAGTGAGATAATTTGGAAATAAATCGTAAAAGGCATTTTTTTATGTATGATACTGTTTATAAACTTATCAAGAGGTAAAGTCTTATTACTGTATGTTTTCTTCAATAATAGTTTATTATTATTTATGAGCATTTGCCGCGAGCGTTTCTCTGAAATAAAATTAAGTAACATTATACCAATGATGGTGTTATTTTCTGGAATATAATGTAAACTTTTATGTAGAAAATCAACAACGGCCATGTCGTATGATTATACGGAATGTAAAAGAGTCTTAAAGTGTCTGTTTGGCTTGGATGCTTTTGACAAATTTAAATCCTAGTACAGTTTCGCATCGTCAGAGCTCAGGTTTCTCCTGGGCGTCATAATTACCTGCTGCGATTGGTATCCGCCCATATGGTGTGTCGCACTAAAAAGAGATGTCAGCTTCCGGGGAATCTATTAAGTCTGCAAAAATAAAACGCCAAACCGCAGCTTATTAGAAATTTTAAAAAATGCAAACTTTGCCAATTTATATCTATCCAAATATTAAGATTTAGTACAAGCTTTTTTATGCGTCTAATACAGAAAAAAATATGATTTATTTTCAAAGTTGCAATTCATACGACTTTGTCGGACATGATGGTGTTATTTTCTTAAACACAAATAAACTTTTTGCTATATTTCATATCTACCAAAATTTTAAGAATGATTAAAATCCTTTTTTGCATTTCTCAAAGAAAAATATAAACTTTTAAATTGTATACACTTTTTTCAATGTATCAATTCAAGCGAAATTCTTGGACAATTGTGTGGCTTTGAAACATAAAATATATTTATATTTATTTGTTTACCTCAAATTTTGCAGTATTTTGCAACAAATTTATATTCAAAAGACATCAATCAACAAAAACGTGATTAATAAGAAACAAAATAAACGTTCATATTCTTAAAACAATTTTATATACTCACATGCGAAAAAAACAGGATACAACAATAAGGTTGATAATTGTTTTATTTTGATTAAATTTGTATTCAAAACGTTTTGAAGAAGCTCTCTCGTTCACTCTTAATTAATACTATACCAAATCATATGAGCTTTAAATAGGTTAATAAGTTATTGCAAAACTGTTGCATGAGAAATAAAAAAATCAAATATAAATCCTAAGTTAAGAAACTTGGCAATACAAAGAGTAAAAAAAAAATAAAAGAAGACTTTTTTATGAGTATTAGCAAAGCACGAATCTTTTGAATCTTGTTTGTGGGATTCCTGTTTTCTCAATCTCCGTCTGCTAATGGCGCCCCGAAGACAAATGCTTCCCAAGAAATCATTCCTTTGGATAAATAAATAAACATCACCTACCATCTGATCTGGAGCTAGGGCCACGCACAATCAACAAAAACTTACGCAAAAAAGAGAAAGAGAGAAAAAAGGGCATTCGTCATTAAGCGAAAGAAAATTCGAAAACCTGGAGGTGACATAAAAAATGAATCCCGAACACTCATTTGTCTTAGAAGAGAGCAAAACCTTTCCTTACAGGAGGATCAATAACAAGCTTGATTTGTGACCATGTTTCTGGTTGTTTTTACTTGTAAATCTGGAGAAAACGTTGCGAAAAAAAAGGCTAAATGGGTCCGTGATTGTCGTAGCTGGTGTTTGTTTTTTAATGGAACAGATCCTTAAACCGGTGGTCGTCTTTCGTGGTTGCTATTATCCAACTAATGCGAAGGAAAACTTTTCTCTGGATGCGACAAAAAAACTTTTTTTTTACCCTCTTTTTACGACTGAGGTAATGTTTATTATGTGTAGTTGTATATCACGAGCTTTGTTCCATGTGTTAAATACTTTGGTTTGTATTCGGAACGGAAAAAAATTGTATTACATATATAAATTACTCCCTTTTTTGAAATATTTAAATATGTTCAAGGTCTTTCAGATTTATTAGTTCAATTAAAGAAATGACTCCGAAAATATAATTCAAAAAGAGAGTGTGTGTTTGCTAAGTACACATTAATCACGTTCTATCTTTAGAAATAGCACGTAATTTATTGCAAAATCTTTTAAAAATAACATTTGTAATAATTTTATTTTTTACGTGATAACTTTTTATCAAAATTAATAAATTAATATTAAAAACTTGGATTGCATCCTATTAAAGCATATTTGATAAGTCTTAAATGTAATAATCAAAAAACAATTCCTGATTGAAATTATAACTGGCACAAAATGCTTTAATACGTGAAAATAACAGCACCATACTTTAAATAGAAAAAAAAAGAAAATGATATTATGTTTATTCAACTTTTCTTACTCAGCGAATGATCAATCTATTTTCATTTATTTACAATAAATAAATTAAACTTTAGAAGTTGGAATCATTCAAGGCAACCAAATATTAATTTTTATATTTCGTGAAAATTGCAATATTTTTACTTATAAATGCATCCATAAAGAAATTATACATTAATGCACATATTAATTTTAAATTCATAAATAAAGAACTACAAGGAAACAATTTGAAATTTAGCAGATAAATGCTATAAAAATTGTTAGACAATGAAAAATTGTACAGGAATACTAGATATTATAAGTAGTACTTGCATCGTAGTAAGTAGTTTGTTTATTTATGGTGCTCACTGCTTAGTATGGATTTTATAAATCCACATTTCATCAAATATTTTTACTAAAAAAATATAATATTTTCTTTATAATATAAATCAACATCTAATATTATATATCGTATGTGAAATGTATAACACAAAAGAATATTTTCGAACTTAGGAATTTGCTTTCTTTTATGCATTGATATTTTCAAAAATGAATTAAATTTGCTATGGTGAAAATAGATGAATGCCTTAATATTGCATTGAAATACCATTTAAAAATTAATATATAGTAATTTAACGTCCGAATTCACAGCGCAGAAAGAAATACAATAATTAAAATTTATTTCACTGTTTGATAAATAGTTGTACGCATTTGAAGAAGATTTCGAGTTGCTTGGGAAAAAATAAAGGTGTGAGTAAAAATGCTAACTTTAACAAGATGATCTCTCTCGGCTGATATTTTAATTGAAAAAGTTATTTTATTAAGGGACGCGGACAAGATTTAAAAAAAAACATTAAGGTTGTATATGGTTCTTAATTTAATTTAAGAATTGCTTGGTTGTTTCATGGACCTCGTTTCCTGAAAGGACTGTGATTTATGCTATTGAAGTCGTAACTGTGGTGAACGGTTTTCGTGATTACAAGTGAAAATATTAATTTAAAAAGTAATCATTATTGGATTTGAAAGAAAGATGGTGTAATCCGCGAAGCCTCCTCTGAGTAGTATTTTGACGTACTCTGAAATGGAAACCTGAATGGCTATATTACAAATTATCTAATAAAAGTTAAGTGAATCTTATTTAATATTGGTCATGGTTCAAAATTAAATTTAATGCATTCGATTATAAATATATTAGATCAAATAAAAGTTGTTGGTTTCTACAATGTTATATGATCATTTATCCATAAACACTACTACAAACTCTGGATCGTTTAAAGCTTTTCCCATCTTAATTCTTTTTTTTTCAATTCTATATGGCCTTTCAAAACCCCAAAACGTATCTATCACTTTACCATTAAAATATATGGTTTGTAATTAATTAATATAACGTCTCAAAACTGCACATCATATATGCTTACAAAATGGGCTACAGTATGTGAAGAAGAGGTGAATGTGTCCCCTCAGTTTTCTCTTGTATCAATAAGTCTTTAAGACAAATTGCTAAAAGATTAACCGGCTAAATTGTCTGATTCCAACACCTGATTATAGTGCAAAATCACACCTAATCAAAAAAACTAAACTTATTATGAATAAGGATTAAAAATAAGCTTAAGTGCCCCTACGGTGCTTTTGAAAACTCACTATGTGTTTCATTATTACTTATTTAAGGGTTTCATCATTTGAAACCTGTAAATAATGTGAGAGACTCCTCAATTTCCGTTCTTAGCAATAGCTTCTTTGGACCCAAGGTACACATATGTGTGCCTGCGGTTTAAACTTCGCATCATATTAACGGATGAAGATAATAAATTGGGATCGAAGGTTACCTTTCATGTACATTCATGCTTTTTAGTTTGATAACCAGGTGGCGATATTTATATTTTCTCCTGGAGACTTTAAATGTACTGAGTCGTTATGGTCGTCCCGAAAAGAAGATAGAAAAAAAAAGTATTTTTAAAAATATATAGCTTAATTTTTTTAATTTCCTAGAATTTTTAATTCATGTATATTATTTCTAAGAGTTGATGTATCTTGTAGTTATCACACTTCTAATAGTTGCATTATTCTACACTGCTAACCACACAGCATGCTACACGAAGAATGATCAGAGATATCACAGCGGAATTTATTTCGAAGATAACATGTTCTACAAAGACCAAACGATTCAATTTAAAGCCAATTGTGACGTGTGGATGATGGCAAAACGAAACCAATATCACTTATTCGCATTTCGTTCAACATATGCAATAGAGCCTGAAACGTAACAAAGAAAATAATAAAATTACAACCCTACTAATTTTTAGTATAAATTTGTACTTCTCTACTGTTATTACGATAAACTGATTTGTGTAGGCCTTTATACACGTGTTTGAGTTGTAGTTTACTTTCTTTGTAATCTCACCAGGTGACACTCTCCATTCTAAAAATGAGTGAGAGTTTTGGTGATGGCTTTAATTTTAATATAGTGGAATAATTAGTTGCAACAATAATTTTTAGTTCTTATAGTTTCTTCCATTATAACGTTTAATATACACTTAATTATACATCGTTGCACTATGTGTATGTACAGATATTTTTTCTGTAATATCTTTTCACCTCTGTATAATTAGTTTTTTATTTGTATGAGTGTTTGTGTGTGTGTGTGTGTGAATTTTTTCTGAACCTCGATTCTGAGGTATATTTAATAGAACTGGGCAATACTTTATGTAATTTAACACAAACGAGAAAGGGACTTAGATAGGAGGAATTGTATAAATTATATTTAATTAAAAATGTAATTAGAGATGAGTTGCAAAAAAAAAGGAAATCCCTGCACGCACAGCACAAATGACTTTTGCTCGAGCCACCCAAGTCTGAATGTTTTTCCCACATGGGTTCAAGGTTCAGCTCGTAAAAGGCTTGTGGTTGATTCTCTACGCTAGAGCGTCAGGGAGAATTTCCCTGGCC
>BMAO01003721.1:0-35170 GCA_019973975.1 Trichonephila clavata | reverse complement strand
TACAAGTCATTCATTTTGTGGAGAAGTCTGTCAGATTTGTGTCAGCTTTTTCTCTCTCTGTAACGCGAGATTGGAAGAAAAAAGTTTCCTTATAAATTTATTAGTTTTCCTAAAATCTGACACAACATTTATGAGGAATATTATAGTAAAAGAGGTAATTATGCATAAGAGCTGGTAATGCAGTAAAAGTTTTGCTGTGGAATTGAGCAAATGAGTGTTTGAAACCAAATCAGAAAAGACTTGAAGAATTCCACACTAACGTTCGTTCAGGTATTTTAGCTTCTTAGTACGAACGAAAGTGTATTTTTAACTAAATATTTTAGATTTTCAGGAATTTTTTAGATATCCTTTTAATATTCAAGCATTTCTTTACAAACTCTAAATAAAAAACATTTTAAGTGAAAAACAAAACTGCATGTGTATACGTATTTGTGTGTATGCATGTGTGCAAGAAAGCTGTATGTTTTTAAAGTATTAATCAATGAAACAGAAAAAAAAATTACAATTTAATGACCTTAAAAAGTAAGTATTAAATTACGTAAAACAAAAACAAAATATTTTCATCGTACAATCAGACCCTACACCTGTAAAAAATAAATGCAACACAATATTTCCTCAAAAGACGGTGTAACACAACCCTCTTAAGACTCCAAGCTTTTGGAGCAACAAATTGAGGAGTTGGAAAACAAAATAAGTATGAGTTATTGAGTAGTCTTGACAAGCATCCCAAGAATGTCAATGGCTAATGCATTTTGATAAATGACTCGTCATTGCTGTTGACTCCTTGTCAAATGGTGTTCCTCCCATTGCACTCAAATCTCTTCAAATCGATGACGTCTTTTGTATTTTCCACGATAGCATTTTATTGGATGGAATGAATGGTAGAAGGTAGATTGAGAACTTTGAAAGTATCCAATAAAACGATAGAAATTTTGAAGAATAAAAAAGTTCGAAATATCAAAATTTCAGAATTTTGAAGTGAAGTATGGTTAAAGTCAGTCACAAGGAAGCATTTGTTCTTCGTTCCTTGAGAAATGCTTTGCACCGTTCATTGTGAAATGTTTCGTTCCTTGAGAACGAAATTTCTAGTGATTCATTTATTGAACATTTTATTATTTCATTTTGAATTTTTGAATTTTCACTCGCTACGGTGATTCAATTTTGAAATGATAAAAAAATACTGAGGAACAAGTATACTTTAAGAATCAATATATTGAAAAACTTCTTTTTTCTTTTCTGTACATTTTTTTTCGACTTTTAGGGCTCTCTCTAGTTCAGCGTTTCTCAAACTGTGAGGCGCGTCTCTCTGGAGGGGCGTGATAACCCTACGTGGGGGGCACGAGCACATCGAAAAGTATAAAAGTATAATGAAAAGAAGCAAGATAAAATACATTCTGACGTAATGAAAAATAAAATACATATTTACACACATAAATGTATCAATGCTACACATACTGGATAATTCATTTTTACAATACCAAGTTAAGAACAAGTGTAATAATTACCAGTTAATTCATGGGGTCATATATAAAATTATATTCAAATTTAACACATGGCCTTGATAATTTGTACGGTTTATAATTTAAGTCGCATTGTAGCTTTACTTCAAAGTATACTGTTATTGAATTCAATACATCATTATTGTATGGAGGGGGTGCGATGAAAACTGTGCTTGAAAATTGGGTCGCTAATATTGAAAGTTGGAGAGTGAGTGAATATTAACGTCCCACTGTTCAGCTACACGAGGGCTTTTGGGGACGGTCCGCGTAATTTTGAACCATGGTCAAGTGACGCGGACGACACCTGAGCTCGCACCCCCTCTCCTAACTGCCACACCACACCAACGGGAGGACGTTTGAGCTCTCGACAGATTTTACGCGTGCATCGCTCCCCTACACGGCAGGTCTTCAGTGGTACTGGGATCGAACTCATGACATGCTAGCCACGATCCGATGCCTAGACCACTTGGCTACCGCGGCCTTGAAAGTTGGAGAAGAACTGCTCTAGAAAACAAAAACTCTGTTGTTGTTTGTGTCACCTGATCGACAGTACCATCAGATTAAGGTCCATGGAATTCATCGCGGCTAAGGGCTAGATTTTTACGCCTGCCGTTAGCTTTATCTTTGAGCCCCATGCAGGTGACAGTAAGATTTTGCTCGGTTCCACCCCAATGTTGAGGGAGAACATCCTGGAGGTGTTTAGGGGCCTCCCCCATCCACTAAACTCACGAGAGGACTAGCGGCCCGACGGCTATTTAGAGTACCCCCCGGCCGCGCGAAGGCACTATACATTTACAAATATTCATGCCTTCTCCGGGCATGAGTAGGTAGGCTAGGGCTGGATTCGAACCCATGACCTACGGCACTGCAGACAGCATCACTAACCACTATACCGGAGAGATGGGTGGCCAAAATCTCTAGTTTTCCCAAATAAAAGCTGTATATATTCCTCGTATAAAGCTGTATTTACCTTCGTATAACTGTAATAATAATATTTTAAAATAACCACTACCAATTGTTTTTTCCTTATGTAGGATATTAAGTGGATCAAAAATCTCTCGCGAGAAAACAGAGCTAAAATATATACACATCCGCATGGCATCATTTCTATTAAGGTTTCAATAATTTGAAACGTTAATCATTTTTTTCTGCTTTTTCTTTCATTAAGTTGAATGTCAAAAATTCATTTTCCCCATCAAACTCAAAATTTGCATATTCCAAAGTTTGAAAATGAAACAAATTAGCATTTGTGATCTCTTCTTCCATTTTCTTCAAAAAACAATTTGTTTGCACCGTTTTTTTATGAAAGATATGCAATATCCTTTAATTATTTTGAGCCTCTGTGTATCTTGCACTTCAATTCATCAAGATATTTTCACCTCTACATTCTTTAATTGCTAATTTATGTTTTTCTGTTTTTAAGTAATAACATATTGTTTTCACCTATAGTCTTTATCTTGTGCCCATTTTTAAAAAAAGTTTTTTCCTTGTGAGAGCTAAATTATTTCACATTTATTTTTTGCAATTGTAAAGATGTAATTTACATATTTTCAGTTTACTAGCACATTCATTACAAGGACATTTTCGTTGTATAATAGGGAACATTTTTTTGAAAATTTACTAAGTTGAGACAAATCACAATAAACATCTAAATAAAAATAAAATGTACAATACACTGCTCAAACAAATTAGGAAAGCACATGTTTACAAAATTACACAAATATTTCTTCTGATAAATAACGTAAAGTCAAATATCCATAGTCTAAAATGTAGCAAAAAACAGATAAGGAAAACCTCATATGCAAATCAACATTCATGACGTCAAAAACAAGAAAAAAGAATATAAGTGCAGGAATCGTTATTTCGTAGAATTTGTTTTTCGTTGTCTCGGAGATGAAATTCAAGATTTCGGCTTTTGTTTTGAGAAAAGGTAACTGAAAAATGTCACGACGAAGACCAAAATCTTTAATAATTATATTTTCTTAAATTGTATCGAAGAATTTTGTATAGTTATTCTTGATGCATGTATTGAAGATATGGATAGTACACAAACAAATACACTGCTGGCCCTTAAAATTGCTACGCCAAAGAGGCGACATAGTCTAAAAACGTGAAATTCAAACGACGGGGAAAAGTTGCTGTGATATGCAAATGATTAGCTTTTTAGCGCATTTAGACAAAGCAGGCACCGGTAGCTACACCTACAATGTGTTTAAACGAAAAAAATTGTTCAGCCGGTTTCTCATACACAAATTGATTTGAACGTTGTTGCCTGGTGAAAAGTTGTTGTGGGGCCTCGTGTAAGAAGCAGAAATACGTACCAGCACATTTCTAAAGTTTATAAAGGTCAAATTGTAATGTACCGGGATTGCGCGCGCGCGGTTCATCGTACCGCAGTATTGCTCCTCGCGTGGGTCGAGATCCAATGATTGTTAGCAGAAAATGGAATCGATGGGTTCAGGAAGGCAATACGAAACGCCTTGCTGGATCTCAACGGCCCCCTGTCATTTCAACCGAGAAGACAGCATGACCTTAATGGATCTTGCAGTCAAGTCACGAGCCAAGCCCTAAGTCAAGAATCGGGATCGTTTACAAAACAACAAGTGTCTGTACGAACAATCCAACGACATTTGCAGCAGCATGGTCTCTTAGCTCGAAGACCATGGCTGCGGCTACCCTTGACGCTGCATCACAGACAGGAGCGTCTTCAATGGTATGATCAACGACGATTGGTGAGATATAACTTTTTCAGATGAAACCGAGTTCTGTTTACAGTATCAAGATAGTCTCATCCGTATTTGGTGGCATCGTGATGAATGCACATTGGCAGCGTACATTCCTTATCGTCATACTGGCCCATTACCTGGCGTGATGATTTGGGGTGTTATTGGGTACAAGTCTCGGTCACCTCTTGCTCATATTAACGGCATTTTGAACAGTTCCCGTTACGTTTCTGGTGTGTTACGACCCGTGGGTCTACCCTTTATTCGATCTCTGCGAAACCCTACATTTCAACAGAATAATGCACGACCGCATGTTACAGGTACTGTACGCACCTTCCTTATACGGAAAATGTTCGGCTGTTGCCTTGGTCTGCACGTTCACCAGATATCTCACCGATTTCTGGTCCACGGTTGCCGAGTGACTGGCGTGTCACCATATGCCAGTACCTACGGTTGATAAGCTGTGACATCGTGTACAAGCTGCATGGGCATCTGTACCTGATCATGCCACCCAATCTCTGTTTGACTTAATGCCCAGGCGTATAAGTGCTGTTATTACTGTCAGAGGTGGTAATTCTGGGTACTGATTTCTCAGGATCTATGCATCCAAATTTCTTGAAATTTTAATCACTTGTTATTTCTAGTATAATATATTTGCCCAATAAATATCAATTTGTTATCTGCATTTCTTCCTCGTGTAGCAATTTTAATGGCCAGTAGTGTACTTATCTTTATCATAAAATGCTTAATTAAAATTCTTAGGAGAAATTATAACGAAGCGTTCTAATAACATACTTCCTTCCAAGGAATCTGAAATCATTGTTTGAGTTCTTTAAAACATCTTTCAGTCAATAAAATCTCAAAAATAAGTCCCCTTTATTTTTTTTCTTCTAAATAACCCGATTCTATTAGAGAAATTACTTTTAAGATATATATTTATATAAATTTTAATGCCCGTTTAAATAGTTCATTGTAGAAACTATTTAAAATTGTTTAAATATGGCAAAATGTATTATTTAAGAACTATTTAACTTTTATCAAGAACGTAATGCAATAGTTTTCTTAAATTAAAAAGGATTCATTTTAGAATACCTTTTAAAAATACTACTGAATTTAATTTGAATAATTGACCCAATTTTAATCATGTTGATGAAATAATTATTATTACGCGAAAAATGCAGATTGTAAATAAAATTAATCGGTGATCATTCACGCCAAAACTCAAGAACCATTACAAAACTTTAAATATATCAAAATCTGAAAACTTCAGACACACACACATTACATTTATTAATGTGAGAACATAAAAATTTAAATTCTTAAAACTAACCATTAATCAAACGGTAAATAGAGCGCACCGAAAAACGTAGCGATAAAAAAAAAATTAAGGCGAAAATTTATGTAATCTAGATGCGGAATAACACCACTATCTGCTTATGCTTCAGTGGCGGAAATACGAGGGTGAGTGGAAAAATAAGTTTCCCCTGTCGATTGTGGTCAGAGCTGTGTAGGAAATTCAAAACATAGAATGAGACATTAAAGATAAGTCATAACTTTATTTTTCAACATAAGTAACAAGTGCATTGAGACATTTGTCATACCGCTTGATAAGCTTCAAAAAGCGCTCCAGAAAAAACTCAGGGCTTTGCATACGTAAGAAGCGTTTGATGGCTTGTTTGACTTCAGCGTTGCTTCCAAAGCGCCTTCAGGCGAGATTCTTCTTCAAAACCGGATAGATGAAAATCACTTGGTGCGAGATCAAGACTGTATGGTGGATGGAGTACGCGCTCCCAACCAAAAGTTCCAACTTGGTTTTCAGTTGCCGTCGCCAAGTGTGGTCTCGCATTGTCATTCATCAACAGAACGGCAGATTTGAGAAGCCCAGGCAGCTTTTTCCAAATCGCCTTTTTCAATTTCGACAGGGTGTCATAGCACCGCGTAGCATTGATGATTCCAACCTCCAAAAAGTCCACGCACAAGTAAACGTTTCTTCCGTATGCAAGGCCTTGAGTTTTCCTGCAAGGTTTTTTGAAGCTTATCAAGCCGTATGACAAATGTCTTAATGTACTAGGTACTTATGTGGAAAAATAAAGTTATGTCTTATCTTTATTGTCTCATTCTATGTTTTGACTTTGATTCATAACTTTAACTATAGTCGACAGGGGAAATTTATTTTCCTACTCACCCTCGTACATCATACAGGAAATTACAGGTGAAACAGAACATTGAAGGTATATTTCCAACAAAAAAGTACATTCTAAAGAAATCCATAATATAAAAGGAAAATTAATTTTCAACATGTTTTTTTTTTTCATTTTAGGATCTGCCTTACAAGTAACATTAGTAATACTTTTAAGCTATAAAGGAAAAACTAACATTAGCCTTTATAATAAACATATAACCTTAAATATTTGAATAAAATTACCATCATATTTTGAAAAAGATGCATTTTCTTTAGTATAAGTTATTAAAATCATTATTTGTTCGTATAATGCATATATTAAAGTAATTTGTTCGTTTGCAGCCAAATGTTACCATTTAGGAACACTTCCGAAAATTCTCATCTTAATATGTACATTAAAAAGCAATTTAGAGTGTATATATTTTAATATTTAAGAATGGAGCAACAAAAAAAATACAGCAATCTCACTTATTATTATTCTAAAGAGTATAATTTTTTAAGTATCAAAATGAATAATACTAATAATAAATGAATGCGAGCTGAGATACTAGAATTAATTATCTTCTTAATAAAGAGCGACTAAGTTTCTCATAACAACGCTTTCGTGAAAGCATTCCTTTTTTATTTTTAAGCAAAGAAACGTAATTAAATCATTAATGTTTATTTCTAAATGAAACTATTTTTCAGTTCGTTTAATCTGTAAAGAAAAGAATCATCTCCAAAAAATACAACTTCCATTCCGAAATTAAAAACTATCAGAAACAACTTGCATAGCTTATATAACAAAAAAAGAAAGGATAAAAGTCAAATAAAGCATTAATTTATTTTTATAAAGACATTAACACAGTGCTATTAAGAAATGTATGAAAAGCTACGGTTTAAATTAACTTTTAAGCAATTTCTAAGACTTTTCTGAGTGTTAATATACATAAACTTTTTAACCATATTTATTATTTACCCATAACAATTCTTAAGACATAAATAAGGAAAGCAATATAATGTTAAAGAGATTAAGTATTTAAGGAACAACGAAAGAAAGTTTTCAAATATGTGCATAAACTAAATATGTAATCTAGAATTTACATTAACTTACAGACAAAAATTTAATTTTCAAAACAACAATAGGTGAAATAACATTGTATTAAATCTGACACATTCAAAGAAACAAATAATAATGCAGACTTTTAACATAAATAAAAATTATAGTTTAAAAAAACTAAAAAACACCCTTTTATAGTTAATTGAACTAAGTTGCAACTTAATCTTTTAGTCGCCAAATCTGGAACTTGTCGCCAAATGCAGGATTGAATCAGATCGTTAATTCTGATGATCCTGATTAGGACAATGGAACAAAATTATTAAATTATTGTATTGTCATCCGTCCCGGACAAGTGAGAAAAATTTCGAATTAATATGACCTTATAATATGGTCACAAATTGAGTTCAAAGATTCCGTTACATACAAGTGAAACTCATAAAAGAGAGTTAAAAATAAGAGGAAAATGTACGAGTGCACGTTATATGCCTCATATGAAAATGATAGCGGTAAAAATAAAGAAAAGATGAACATTTTTAAAAAATTAGATTTCTAGGTACATTTAACAACCGTTGTTTTAAAGAACTATCATACCACATGAACCTTCATTAAAGGATAAAATGAACATTTCGTCATGTTCATCATCCGTTACATCTTCAGGAACATCCTCGAATTATGCTTCGTCTTCACCATCACTATTACTCTGATCCACAAACAAATAATCATCTTCTGTTCTATCTAAACAGTTATACTTCATTTTTAATGATTTTTTTTAATATCAACATACCTTTTAACACCTTTTTTTATGGAATTTTAAAGTTTTTTTTATCTAGATGTGTACCGTTGTTCAAAAGACATGTATAATACTTCAATTGAATGAACCCTTTCGTGGGACATTTATTTCCCTTTTGAATTTCTCACAGTTTTTTGTGTTTTATTAACAATTAAACTATAGAAACAAACAAACGATATAAAATACATTTTATTTATTCTACTGAATTTTATGTTTACATTTAAATTTTGGGAGGGGAAATAATGCGTCCCAAGGAACCACTCACCATCATAAAGATAATTAAATGGTGATTATTTGGTATGAAAAGATGAGAAGCATGTTGGAGGATGCACAAGTGGGCTTCAATTACTGCATACATGTAGCGGGTCCTCTTTTGTGTTGCGTCCCTTCTGTAGCCTTTTTTTAGTAAGAACATTTTTAAACCCCGTGCACCACAAAGTATCAAACACAGGGGCTTACATCACAAAGGAAAGAAAGAAAGATTACAGCACAAACATCCATTCCTTCACCGGGATTCGAGCCCAGGTCCTACGGCACCGCAGTCAGCGTCACTAACCATTATACCGGATGGGCGGCTCATCGCCTATAGATGGAAATTATTTTTGGCATATAATATCCATATCATCCGGAATTACACACTTCCTTCCTTAAAAGCTAACAGGACGTCCTTTCCTTTTTCTTGAGGAATATCCGTCTATGAGCTGACAAGCTAATGCTATACGAAATGTTAGCTGGTCTAAACCTCTATTTCTTTTGTTTATTTGCAACAATATTAAACTATTTATGTTGAAAAGGTCAATAAGAAAATAAAGGATACTCGCGATGCCACCATTTTACAGATCTTATTTGGTATCTTCTTTGATCGAAGCGATCAACCCCTCCCATATACAGCGACAACTTTCGGACAAGGTACTTCTTTAATACTATCTTTTTTTGTCCGATTTACAGATGGCATAACCGTAGGATTATGTGCAGTAGCACAAAATAAACGCGGGAATCAGTCTTCCCATTATTATAATAGAAAGGCCAATATATTATAAATTTTGACCCCGACCCAAGTCATTGGATTTTCGTGATGCAGAAAATCAATAGCGGCTATGTCGTATGATTATACGGTATGTAAAAGCTCCCTAGAGTGTCTGTTTGGCTTGGGTGCTCTCGGCAAAATTAAATTCTGGTACAAGTTTGCATCGTCAGAGCTCAGGTGCCTCCCTCTGTGGAGGAAACTGGGCGTCAAAATTACCTGCGGAGATTGGTATCCGCCTATACGGGGGCGCCGCATTAAAGAGTGATACCAGCTCTTGGGGAGTGATACCGCAACCCATTGGATAAAAAAAATATATATTCTAATGGGTTTGGGGCTTCCCAAAGGTGAATTTTGTAAGATCATGTAGACGGGAAATAATCTTCCCAAGGACCACGAAAGTGTAAACAGATAAGTGCACTGCAATGCACTTTTCAGAATTTTTTTGAAAAAAAAGAGGTGCTCGGTATACGGCGAATATTTCTAAAAATTAAAAAATGCAGTTTGAAAGTATAGGTACTCGTAATACGCGGGAATATACCGTATATAATTAACTTACCGTATAAAATTCGGCGTATAACGTGCACCCGTACATTTCGAGCTTATTTTTTGTGCTAAAAACGCGCGTTATACGCCGTATTTTAAGGTATATGACAAAAGTAAATGTAACCATCGAAAATGCACGATTGCTTTACATTTCAAACTCCTTTAAGTAATTTTAATATATATTTGATTCATTGAATCCATAGGCAGTGGCGTAACGGATAATATTAGGGCCCCCAGCAAGCTCAGGTTTTGGGCCCCAAGCCCAAATACGATCTTAGCGTCAGTCAAACTTTAGGCCCCCTTTAGAATCCATTGGCCACCTGGGGTGTATGTTACATCACAGTCCACAGGTGTAATAAATAAAAGGATAATGATGATTTTCCAAAGAAAATAATTAGATTTACTAATATACAGTTTTAAAGATTTTGATAGAGAGAAAGTGAAGTTTAATTTAAGTTATATTATAAAAGTTTTGGAAGGAATAAAAAGGAAATTACCTCCAAAAAATGCATAAAAAGAGCTGAAGCTTAAATATTCTTTATAGCTCATGTCTAGAAAAGATAGGCAGATAAAATGTTCAATATAATTAGGCATATATCAAACACACATATCAACTTTTTAAACTGTATTAAATTTTTCATGAATAAAATGCATAAATAAGGAGTTTAAAATAAATGAATAATGGAATAACTTTGACACGAACTTCAGGAATACTACAGCTAACGCTTCCTGATAAATGATACCTCGTTACTTTTGACTTTTTGTCAAATGACGTTCCCCGCATTGCACACACACTCAAAAATCTCTTCAAATCAATATCACAGCAATGATTTATTTTTATGGAATCGAAAAATCTTTAAAAGTTGTGTTATTGAAAATGTGAAAACATTTTTCTTCGTGTGGGACGGAAATTTAAAAGTACGAAAATAACATCGGAGATGTTTTAGAGAAGTTCGATTTGAGATATGAATAAATTGTTGTAAAGAAATTACTTCGCTAGAAAAGCTTTAATTTAATTGCTAATAATGGAGTATTAAAAACTTTCCTCATTTCTGAACTATGGCAAGAAAGTAACTTGAAATGGTATGTTTCCAATCTTCTAACTTCTTAGCTGCACCATCCGAGAATTTTCAGTCCCAGTTATAATTAGGAAGCAACAACAAATCCCTTTATTCTATATAACAATAATGATCTTTGATAAAACTAGGCCTCAAATTAGTGGTTCAACTTGAATGGAACATCACAAATTCGATTTTTCAGGCAATAAATATCAAACTGATACGCAATCTTGTTAAATTTTACGGCTCACTGTACAATATTGATCACACATTCTATAGGAATGTTGTAATCGCTCTTGCCATAATAACAGTACTGTCATAATAACTGACTGTAGCAAACTGCAGGAGAGCCCCCTATAGACCCCTAAACTTTAGTACAAGCAAGGTGAGAAAAAAATGCAGTTGCTAATAAAAGCCGGCCATGTTCTTTGCCCTATCTTTTTGTTGTGATATGTGTTGTTTTTGTGCAGCCTAACCAAAATTAATAAATAATTGTTACCTAAAAAGGAGACTTCATTGAACCCAACCCCGAATTTACCGTTTTAGTTTAATCTTTAACGCCCAACACTCTACAGTGTGAAATTACTGATCAAATTTTGGAATTTGAGTAAACTTCTAGAAAATTTTTATAATTAATCAAAGTTTTATTTTTTTCTAATTAAATTTTTAATAAATCCGTAGATGAGATTCACCAAATTTACAAAATGTTATTCTAATACCTGAGAAAAAATTTAATTTTACGTAAATTCTTGTCTACATTTGTGGTGATCTGTAGCCACCCCTTACATTAATACCTTCCTGCTATCTGAAAACCCGGCTAGATGTGTAGGCGGACTTAAATGATATACAGACATTATTTCAATTCAAATTGATATATTGATTCTTATCAGATATTATGAACAGACACAACACAATTCTAATTAAGATATATAAACTAAGGTAGAATGCACAGAGGTGAGATATAACTACAAAATATAATAATACAGAATATAATAATGCAGAATTTCAACTTAATCTAGGACAGCTTAAACGCGCACAATTACAACTACGCCTCACACTAATAATCAGATTTATTTAATCAAGGTCACTATATCTTATATTTTACTGCTGCGGTTCCTTCGTGACGAGCTTCAGGCACTAGCAATCGTTGGATGAGTTGCCGATGACTCCACGTTCCGTAATATATTAATTACAATTCTTTTTAATCTTCACTATCCGCTCCTCTTTGCGTACATCAAATGTATCCCTCGCTTAACTCGTCAACAACTACGTGTCGACCGTTCGCTCTCTTCACTTTACTTTAAATCACCTCACTTGACTTCTCACTTCCTCTCACTTAGCACTCTTCAATTCGCGAAAACCGAATTTATATAACATTTTTCATTTACATAAATCATGTTTGGTTTCCCGATGAAGGTTGGTTGAAATAAATATTTTGATTCAAAGGGGAAAAGAAGAGATTATTGAAAATCCGTATAGATCCGTCACACATTGATTCTAAAGTTAAACAAATTACTTCACATAACTTTCAAATTTTTCATATATATATATATATATATATCTAAATAGTTTAACAGTATAGTTTTTAATTATTTGAGTTTTGAATTTATCTCTTTAATATTTGTGATTTATAATTTATATATATAAATATTTATATCATTTTTAAAATTGCTTCTATAGTGGGTGTAGCATAATATTTAAATGTTTATTATTCTTTGCTGTTTAGTTGTAGTGCTTTTATGTGATTTAATTAAATCTTTTATGTCAAATTTCATTAAATTTTTCATAAATGTGTAAATGCATAAATTTATTTCTATTTCTTGGTATAAAATTTTTTGTTTCCTCTTGCAACATTTCTCCTTTCCATTAAATATTTTCTACAAAAGTACACTTCATAACCTTTATCATATTCGCAATGTACAATAATTTGTTTTAATTTTTTGATCGTTTTTCCACGTCCTTTCTCACGTTTTAATTACTTTCCAATTAAAATAAAACTTCCATACAAAACATTTTACAATTTTGCGTCACACACAGACCTTCTCCTAAAATATATTGCTTGAATTGTATATTTACAGCACTCAGAGTATAAGCACATAAAAAAATTCTTGGCTTTTTCACATTGAGGTTAAATATAATTGCACACAGTTCCCGTCTTTAAAATCCCATTATACTGAAAGTCATAAAAAGTAATGATAATCGCAGTCTCTTTGCAGATTTTATAATGAAGATTAAATAGACCTAACTTTACCATTTCTACAGCAAAAAAATCTTCGTTCTTTTTCAAGTTATTAATATTCATTTTATTGCTATACCCTTTTATAAAACATTAGGAGGAGGATTCCTTTTCTTGAACAAATGTGTCATAAAGCTAAATGTCTCTCATTTATTATGACACCCTTCTTTATGTTAAGTTCGAATATATTCTTGCTAATGTTCTGATTGGTATTTTTTACTATGTCATACTTGTTTGCAATTTAAATTTTTTGACCACTGGAGTTGAATATAACTCGCTAAATAAATGATGGATCCCTATATTAATTGAGAAGAGGATTGGCTGTCTATTGAAGTAGTTGATGTATTCTTTAAAGCACAATTACGAATCTATTTCTTAAATTTGGATGAATATTGTTCGATTTCTTGAATTATTTCCATGACGTATCGTTCTATTCGTATACTGGGGGAAAGAAGCGGGAAGCGTGTCAGTTCGAAGACAGAAGTGTTATATAACTTCTCACTTCCACGTCACATTGATGACGTAGTTTCATTTAAAGTGCCATCTGGAGAGAGGCACGAAAACTATTTTGGAAATTCAATGCAAGAGTATCCCGCAAATAACCGAAGGGAATAATAGTTATATATACAATTGAAATTATTACACACATTTTAAAATAAATATATATATTACAACCCTAAAATGAATAAAAATAAAATTATACGAATAGTATAATAGAGTGAAATATATACAAAGATAAATGGTGGTTAATGTGTATATATGTACAAATTAAATGATAGTTAATGCAGAAATATATACAAGGTTGATGTCAAATTAAGTAAAATTTTTTCGAAGAATGTACATGTGGACCAGATTTTGTTGTACGAGGTGTGGGTTGCACAGTATTTTGTATCTACTTCAATTAAGGAATTGTGTTTTGATGTTCATTGTCAGACGTATTTTTAGCTGTAAAATAAGAAGTCGGTCCATGCAATAACTTTCAATTTTATGCACAATTGCACGTTATGAAGACATCCAAAATCAATGATTAAAATAAAAGGTACTTACTTATTATACCACCCCCCCTCCCCCAATTACGCCAACTCAGAAAAGATCACCAAATCAGAAGATGTCAACAAATTCTATCATCGTATACACGAACAAAGTTTCTGTGTTTGTGTACATGGAGTAAACAGGTTCCCACTATTGGTTTCATATCGTAGCATTTGGCGACGTCTTTTCATTTAACGAATTGATCGAGGTATGATAAGTAAATACCAAATAAACTTATTTCCTATGTAATTATGTAATATATGGCTATGCTATTTGAATAAATATAACACACACAAAGCATATGCATGAAGTATTTTTAAATTTTAATTAATCTTATGAATTGCTTATCAAAAATATGTATATTACTCGTTTTTAAGGAATCAGTACATAAAATTTTGGAAACATATGTAATACTATAATTTATAAGTATTACATAATTTTCATGAAAAATTTACACATTAATTCTATTAACAAAATTAATATAATATTTTTTTTCTTGTAGGTTATAACAGCTCCAAGTTTTAGAGCATCACACATTCTATAGCTCGGAATATGCATCCAAACCAGTTGTATGATGTAAGGAGTTTCCATATCAAATTACGCAGCCTTTTAAAGTATCAAGTATGAATTAACCCCTTAACTGCAGCCGGCGTTAATATCCGTCTCCATTTGAACCGTGCGTTAAATTTCCTGGATGTATATAGCCGTCCTTCCAAAGCACAATTATTTGCATTTGTGTTGCTCTGCTTAAAACTAATCTGACGGCTTTATAATACATTAAAATGACATTAACAGTGTTTGCAAAGAATTTACTTATATTTCAGAGAAAAATTTGCTTTTATCTGTGCCCTTTCCCCCCCCCCCCATAAAGAACACTGCATACGCGAGCCTATGAGAAAAACAGTGGCACAGGGGAGCGAATAGCGTAACTTTCAGTCGGCAGTTAAGGGGTTAAAAAACAGAAGAGTGAATTACTAAAACTATAGTTTTAATTCCTAAATATTGAATATATATAACTAAGAGTATATCCTATAAAAATAGGAATTACATCAAGAGTCCATAACCTCGCTTACTATGTTGTGTGATTTATTTCAATATTAATTCCAAAATAAAAAGGAATGTCATTTATTTTTAATTATTTTAAAGCCTTCAAACCTTTCAGAATCTGTTGTTTATAACTTGTTAACATGGTCACCAAAAATGGGGCAAACTTGGCTCTATCACCAGCATTTCGCTATGTTTCCATTGAATCGCCATTATAATGTAAGGTACGGCGTTGCTTGAGAATATTACAAATTTAAGATAAAACAAATACAACAGAAAGTAATATTAGCGTATTACACATCCAGATATAAATTATTTGCTCTTTTTAAAGCGTTCATTACACAAAATTTGTAACAATATGTTACTTTTGCCGAGCAGAGATCAGCTTAGGAAGGTGTTTTCAAAAATTGACCCTCCAGAGAGTTACGATGCGTTATAAATAAAAAAAATATATATTCTTTTTCTCAGCTATTAGATCTACACACTTAAAATTTAAAAAATATAGTTTTTTTTGTCCAGCTAGATATGCAAATTTTTTTAATTTGCAATTCACGTAAAATTAACTCACTAAAAACTTCTTTATCTTTCAATCTGTACTTTATAAATTTTGAATTCACCCGTGCGAAGAACGGGTACATTAGCTAGTAAAGTTTATTTCAACACGAATGAAAACAAATGCCTGATAAAACTACAAAGTGAATTGACGCATTGATTCAAAAAACTATATATTGCGTATTTTCTTATGATTCTTATCTTTTCACGCCCAAACAACCTGAAACAAATAGTTGATGATAATATTTACTCTCAGAAACATTATGGTTCAGTAAAAGTTAATAAAAAATGTTCGAATTTCATTTTAACCGGAGTAGTTCATTTCGAAATATCTAAATTTTAGTTGCCAGTATGTGTTACATAATCGTTTCTATCGAAATAAATTTCAGTCCATTTGTTGATTAGAATCAAATAGAAAGCGAACAATTTTATTGCGTCTTCCATTGCGTGAAATTACCATTGAAATTTATTCCTAAAACACAAACTTCTACACCAATGAGAAACCAAACACACTGACAACAGCTGTTCGAAACATTATTTTAAAGATTGCGAAGGAAATACTAAAATATACATTTATTTTTATTTCTTGTTGGGCTCGTAAAAGTAAAACTCCTATTTTCTTGTGAAAAGTGCTTTTTATTAAATCTCTTAAAAGAATGTTTACGTGGAGAGCGCGCTTGAAGTTTTCAGATTTAAGATAATAGCAACAAATTTGATGTGTTAGGTGTGTTTTTTGGAATGTTGTCTAAATTTCTCATTTTAATACTTTTTCAATTTACATGAATGTTTCAGAAGGATAGTAAGAAAAGTTTAAAAGAAATACTGTTTCGCTAAAATGTGCTAAACTTATTAGAAATTACTTAGTTTACTTTTGAAGTGTTTGAATTCCTGAAGAATATCTAAAATTTATGATGTTCATTGGAAAAAAGAGAGTGCAGTTAATTTTAGACTTAAAAAATAAATGGTTTACATTAAGTTGAAAAATTAAAAGCTAATACAGTTTGAAAAGCTCAAAGCGTTTAAATTATCTATGGAAATAGTAAAATGTTCAAAATATTAAAACAAGAAAACTTAAGTATTTTATTTGGAGTGCGCATTAAAAACCCTCCAATTCACATATTAGTTTCTAAATATTATCAGATTGCTAATATTCAAATAACTTAAACAAACATTTTTCAACATTAATGTTCTATAAATAACTTAAATACAAATTAAAGAAATAACTTTCTTTAATGTTTATTTAACTACAATCATATTTAAGTAATGCAATGTTTTATGAAAAATGCATTTTAAGTATTAGTATGAAGTTTTTTGCAAGGTGCAAAGCTCTCAAACGACTCAGTTATTCTAAACATAAAATAAAGATAAAAACTAGCATTAATAAATGAAGATTTTTCACTGAAATAGACTAAGTAAAAGAAAATTTATTTCTCCTACTAAAAATATAATTGTTCAAAATGATCATCTGCAGTGAAAGATACGTTGCGGGCTTACGCCTTGTTTCCTCATTGATCATTCTTTAAAAATATCAACTACTTTGCATTTCAAAATTACAGTAACATTCCATCAATATGATGCATTTATTAGAAATATCTGAAATAAATACTATTGCTGTGTGTGCTGTTATAAATAATAATTCTGGAGTCCTAGAATTGTTTTTTTCCTGGATTTATTGGTAAGTATAACTTTCAACAATAAACTTAATAATCTTTAATAAATTAAATCAAGTTACACTGATTAGACTGAAACAATAAAGAGAATAAATTCTAATATTCGGGATAAAAATCCTAGTAAACAACGGCACCTGGTACGCCGAAGTCAAGAACAATATTAAGACTTAAAGTATACGAGTAAACAACAGCACATCTCGTTATGCCGAAGCCAAGTTCAAGATTAAAACTGATGTAAAATCCCTTACATATGGTTTCTGTCGAGATAGATCACGTGGGGCCTGAGCGGGGTGTCAAACATTCCACCCAATCAGACCACCTGGTCCATAATTTACAACAATATCATTATCAACCACCCCTTAGAGATAATAACTTTATTATGTGATATTTTTTGCAAAATCAACTATATGCATAAATCCTTTTGCTCTTATATTAATTAACAACAGTAGAGAATTTTAAAGTTAAGTATATGTTTTGAGTTACTTTTTTCAGCATAGTTCCGCGATTTCTTGACTGTATATTAAGCGACATTTTTTCTATAAGCTTTTGCAGTGATTTAGAAATGGTTACTTTCAGAGATACAACAAATTAAGAAGAAAATATCAACACGACAATTCCTTATTATTAAGATAATATACTTAACTTTAAACGCCCAAAATTTATCTGAAAAAATTATATCAGTACTTTTCAGAAAATCGGGAATGAATAAGCATCAAAGACTTGTTGGTACAATCTTTAACAAAAATCCAATTCTTAAATTATATATTTTTAAGCCTTTTAACTGTTTAGTCAGAATCCAATTTTTAAACTGTTCAAATAAAACAATGATCAAACTGTTGTAACATCAAAACAAACTTGGAAATCAAGGAATTATCTTCACTAATAAATAAACAAGATTTCATCAAATGTTTCACGTTTATAAAACTCCACTAGCAATGTAATTTTAGGAATTTCTCCTATTTGATAGGAATTTAAAATGCTGCAAATGAAGTTTTAAGTTTGGAAAAAATATGACGACAATTACCTGACAACGATTACACCTGATGTTCTAGATATCTAAATTGGACAATGCATTGAAAATTTAATGAGAAATAGAAATTATATGAACAGACTAATAAAGTCTAGGAAACTGCAGAGAAAATATCTGATGGGATCCAGTGATAGGACTTATAACATTAAACCTATTAAAGTTTAAACAGATTTATTTAAAAAGTTTATCAGGTGAAGATGATTGTTGGGTACTTGGAATACTCCAAACTAGGGTTTGAAACCCTATGGCACGAGTGTCACATGTGGTAAGCGGCACAATTATCAATGGCACTCTGCACTACTCAACAAGTTTGTCAGTTTTTGAGTGGATGGAAGTTGACAAATTTGCAATGGATCTTATTTGACAAACATCTTCAGAGTTATGGACATTCATGGAATTACGAAAAGTTCTGAAAGATAAATCTAAAGCAGCGCTTCTCAAACTGTGGGCGCACTCCCCTCCCTAGTGGGGCGTGATAACCTTGCGAGAGGGGCATATCGAAAACTCAAAAGCAAAGGATTCGAAAAATTACAAATTTTCTGAAAGGAAGCAAAATAAAATATACATTCGGACATAATAAAAACTAAAATACACATTACACTTATATAATATACTTATAAATGTATAGTACTGCACAATGTATTCGATAATTAAATTCACAATAATAAATTAAATTCTAGTGATTCACACAGGTTTATCATATGCGGAATTTAATACTTATCTTAATAATTTGTACGTTTTATGATTAAAATCGCATTGTATCTTTAACGTCAAAGTGCATTATTATTGCACTCAATACATTTTTACTGTGCGAAGGGAGACGCGATGAAAATTATGATTGAAAATTGGGTCGCAAGCATTGAAAGTTTGAGAAGCACTGATCTAAAGAAAAATTTACAGCTATTTTACAAATTATTGAATGTTACTGCTGGAGAAATTTAATTGTTTGAAGAGAGAAAATTTCATGTACTCTCTCTCTCTCTCTCTCTTTGCTTTATGGTTTAGGTTCTACATATCTAAGTAAAAAATCTTTCCTCATGCGAAAAATATTTCGAGTCTCTCTCCGTAAAGAAATTGTTCAACAACTGAATGTTGAGAATCGTGTCAAATTGAAAGTCACAAATTATACCTTTGATTTTGCGATATGAAAGTAGAGTGGTGGTTCGCATCAAAATTTGTATTTATCTTTTTATTTAACTATAATGAAGAGAAATACTTATATTTTATGATGTATATTTCTTGTTTAAATAACTGTGTGTTAGAATACATAATATATGTGCAATTTTAATTTTCATATTTTTGTTAAAGAAATAGTTATATTTTCTGCTGTTTAATGTTATGTTAAGAAATATCTTTAAATGATGGGAAATTAATATATTAAAAAAAACTGTAAATAATCTAAATTATTGATCTCTATTCTCTAACTTTGCATCCATTATTACGGGAATAAAATGGTTTCAGAAATGTTCTACTATGTGGCCCGCTGAACCATATTGCTATATTGGTTTTGCCATGCCACAGCTAAAAGGTTGCCGACCCCTGTTCCAAATCCTAGTTGATGAGAAAAGGTGCTCTGAGAAAATAAAAATAATAAATAGTTGCAGCAGAAATAATGTTATGTACTTCATTCTTTTAGTGCCTTATTTGACAACAATTTATAGGCGTTGCAACGTACATATACAGTGGTGGCCACAATTGTGGACACTTTTTAAAATTGTTATATTTTTCAAGTTTGTTGCTTATAGAAAACGTTACGTTGCACAAAATGCAAAGTCTTTTATATCAATTTAAAGAAAATTTAATTCTAAATTCAATAAAAAAAAAACGTTAGTATTTGCAATCCAAAAAAATAGTTATGCTGGAATAACTATCGATATACATTAGATACTGATGTTAGCAGTGAGTTATCAGTGCTCAGTGAAGTTGCCTTTATTTTTTATTACAGCTTTACAATGATGTTTTATTGAGCTGAAAGTAGTTTTAAGCTCTTACTTCGTTATTACATGATGCCAGGATGCAATAATATCCTCAATAAGTTCCTTTTCATTAAATGGGTACCTCATTTGGGCAAGAGTTTTCAAACGGTACCACAAGTTTTCGATAGCATTGAGATCAGGACTATTTCCTACTCAAGATAACAATGATATTTAGTCAAGAAGCAATGAAATCAAATAAAAGAGTAGATTGGATACCTAGAAAGAGATGTTTTACGAGAAAATGGTCTTTCCTATGTTAAAATTGCAAGTTGGGTGGGTGGTTCAGTGACTACATCTGAAGACTGAAAGCTTTGTTTAAGATGTCAGGAGACAAATTTAATAAAGAATAGAGCAGGAAAAGGCCGAAAAAGATGCACCTCATCTGTTAATGACAGAAAAATAAAAATACTATGTCTCCAATATAGAAGAATGTCATCAACGGCCATAGAAGTTATTTGAAAGATGCTAGTGTTTCTGTCAGTTTAAAAACTATCAGGCGAAGATTAGCAAATGTTCGTCTAACAGGCAGAATTCCACGAAAAAAGCTTTATTTCAATTTACAGCAGCGTTAAAGTAAGATTATAGTGGTTAAAGGAACACATTAATTGGACAAAGGATCAGTGTTTAGTTATACAGAGGGATGAAACTAAAATATCGTGTTAATCGATAGTGATGGCCGAAAATATGCAAGACGTAGAATAGGAGAAATGCTACGTCCTGACTACATCCAGGCAACTGTGAAGTACCCACATAGTTTTACAATTTGACCATGCATATCAGCAGATGGTATCGGTCGTCTTCATATCATCGATGGGACACTGAATGTCAGAAAATACATTGACACCATTCTAGAACCCAAACTTCTACCCTCGATCAGATATCTAATTACCAAAAATGCTTCATTTATTTTTCAGTAAGATTCTGCTCCTTGCCACACAGTAATCGAAAGACTTGTATCGTTCTAAGATCATTGAGTTGTTGTCCTGGCTAGGAAACTGTCCTGATCTCAATGATATCGAAAACTTGTGGTACCGTTTGAATCTCTACCCCAAATGAAGTACCCATTAAATAAAAAGGAACTTTTTGAAGATATAATTGCTTCCTGACATCATGTAATAACGAAGGAAGAGCTTAAAACTATTTTCAGCTCAATGAAACGTAGATGCGAAGCTGTAATAAAAAAAAGGCTACCCCACTGAGCACTGATAACTCACTGCTATCATCAGTACCTAATGTATATCGATAGTTATTGCAGCATAACCTTTTTTGCAATTCAAATATTTACATTTTGTTTTTTGTATTGAATTTAGAATTAAGTTGTCTTTAAAATGATATAAAAGACTTTGCATTTTGAGCAACGTAACATTTTATATAAGCATGCAAACTTGAAAAACATAACAGTTTTAAAAAAGTGTCCACAATTTTGGCTACCACTGTACACCACTTCAATAAGAACAGTATCTTACAAGTTCAATATAACATGTTTAGTGGTCTAAAAAATTTTCATTTTTAGTGGGTATCTTTTTTTAAATTCTCCCAAAACAACATTCAGTAGTTAAAAAGACTAAGCGAATTACCGACAAATGTGTGGTGAAGGAATTATACATAAGAAGTACTCAAAAATTTCAAAAAGAAGTTCAAAAATTTCCGCTAGGTGACGCTTTGTATGTAAAACAGCAAATTTAAGAAAGTAACGGACGAGCTCACAGAATGCATAAACAAGTTGAACAATTCAGAACAAGATTTATAAGCAGTAAAATGTAAAACTGGAAAAGGCATAAGACGCGTCCTTCTTCTCTACCAAGAAAATCCCAGGATTTGATTCCGTGTTACAATAAAATAGTACGTAAAAGTTGAGAAACAAACACATTTTCACACGGTGAATTTTCAAAAACTACAGAATAAATTAAAGAAGTTTGAAAATGAAAATACTTCAAAATATTGCCAAGATGAAAATAAGAAATAATAGTACTCTCCGATGATAATAATTTATGCTCATACTCATCAAAATAGATGTTTGTTATTAATATTAAAAATAAATCTTTTATCTATAACTAACCGTTACCCGCCGGTTTCGCTGGGTACTTCAAAATGGTAAGATACTATGTATTGTTTTTTTAAGTTATTGGTGAATAAAAATAAGTTTTAGAGTGTAATGAAAATCATTCTACAATCCCTACCCTCTTGATTTAAAAAGGAAAGGACTTAAATTTCTAAAACGGAAGCATATTCATCTTTTACGCCTAAGTAACTTTCTCCGGAGTCGATTTCCATAAGTCCGTTCTTAGTGGATCTCAACTAAATAAAAGACAATTTCAAGTGTGTACAGGTCTAATAGTTCAAGAAACATGAGTTTTCTATTAATAACGCTCTCTTAACCCCTCGCAATATCTCTTGAGAGTATATTTCCTTAAAACCCGTTCTCTGCTCAACTATAACGACAGCAAAAATACTTGCTAAATCTCAAATCTATAGGTCTACTTGATCAAAAACGGAAATTTTGTCTCTCGTACTCCTACAACCCCCTTCAGTTCGTAATGGATTATTACTTAACAATCGAAACATCCATGACAAACTTCAATTTTTTATGTCTTAATTGTTCAAAAAACAAAATATTTTTATACATTATATGCTTCCGTAACTCCCCATGGAAGTCGATTTCCGTTAAACCCGTTCCTGGCGGATCTTTACTTAAAAAGAAACAGGTTTACCAAATATCAAATCTGAAGCCCTAATAGTTCTGGAGATCCCGTGGAGATGAGTAAATCCCTTTTCTTCTTTATATATTTATAGATTATAATTATTAAAGTTTGCTCTGCTTTCTGCCGAAGCATCATTACAAATTTTGATTTATTTTTTTATCAAAGAAGAGCGGTTAGGGATTTTATAGGAAAATTTCAACTCCTGAGATTTAGATTTTAATTATAGAATACAGTTTTATTAAAACATTCAACACCAAGTGCAACGCTGTGTATCCAGCAGTCATTGCAACCAGGAATTCGATACCAGGCTTCGTCACTTTTACCGGTAATAATTCGAATTTATAACTGTTGCGACTCCATTGATTCATTCGTGAACAGGTGCCTGATGAAGCGTGTGACATCATAACAATGACGTTAAGATTTAAAGAAATGTCATACGTGCCGGTCACGGATTGTTTCGTGATTGCATTACTAAATGATGTCAGATTTTAGAATCACGGAGTGAGTGAGTGAGTGATTTTGGGGTTTATTGGCGCAAGAGCCGAATTCGGCTATACTGCGCCAAACATTTGTTTTAATATCTGTGGTCTAGAAGGGAAGAGAAAGAAAGAATGAATTGAATGACAAGAAAGAGGGTCGAAAATAGAGAAGGAACACTAGGGTACACCGGGTTCGTGAAGCCCGTGTTTATCAAAAACAGTAAACCCCGTGGGAAAAGGAAAAGATCACTAGGGCAACTCGGGATTGTGACACCCGTACTCACCTAAAGAAGGGGAGCCCCCTGAGGGGTTAGAATCACGGAAGTCTTAAGGAATGGGCGAACTGGGTCTGCGCTCAGGGCCTCACACTCGGTGTTGCCTCGTTCTGTTTTCGACTTTGTTTTAATAAGATCATGATCGGGATGATTTTAATGGTCAAATATTATTCCCGTACATATTCTCCGAAAAACAGGGAATTTCAAACTGCATGTCGACAGGCAAAAGTGGTTAGACTGTATTATCATGTGATGACTGCTGGGCATATCTAGACTTAGACTTAATACCTAAGCAATCATTCAACTAACTCATTTAGTCAAAATGAAGCCATCGGTCGAGCCGAATTGAGCCTAAATTTTTTGAAATTGTGAGTCGTGAGCATTTATTTGTTTCATTTGACAATGCCTGCTTTACGCTGTGTACTTTTAAAGATCTCAGTCAGGACCTACTTTTGCATAGGGGCTCAAGGCGTCAAAAGATCTTTTCTGGGACCAGGGCCTCAAAGAGTCTTAAGATTTCCCTGGATAGAATTTGATTTAAAAATTCCCGTCGCGTAGTTCTGAATTAGAATGAGTTGTAAAATTAGAGTTCCTATGTTTTTCAGTATGTATGTCTCTGTGCTGTGCTTTTATATTTGATGTAATGAAGTTATTGTCTAATAAACGTTGCATAAGATATTTGCAGTCTGTCTAATAGGGTTGCAACAATAACAATACGACCAAAGTCTACCTTTGACATATTTAGTACGTGTACACATTCACCGAATAATATTGGCATTCTCTAATTCCAGTATAGCACGATAACTAACCAGTTGGGTGGCAATCCACTCAATCGTTGTAACTGAAAGTTGCTGTTTATAGAGGAAATTTAATTACCCTGTATTTATCAGTACAGCAAAGCTACTTTTATGCGATTTGTTTTGTGTGATTTTTTTCTGTGGGATCCTTTTTATGTGGTATATGAATTTCAACGGCATTGGCACCACGTTTTCTATCAAGGTACATATATACACTTTAAAGAGCTCTGTTCATTTGTTACAAACAATCTCGCGACAATGCAGATTCAGTTGCTTTCTCTCAACGAGCCAACAGCTCGCGCTTGTTTGAAGACGAAACTTTCAATGAAGTGACATTATCAATAATTTGATGAATTATGAAGACGAATAAGAAGAACCACATTCTTTGAGAGCGGGTGAAATATATGCAGGGATACAGCTTTCGAAGAAATTGGAAAAGCATTTTCTCAAAATAGATATCAATTCTGAAGGGAGTATAGAATTTCAAAAAGAGCCTCGATTATACATTTCTGGATATCGTAACGTTTACAAACAACTGTTTAACGTACCGTCCGTCGTCACAGAAACTTATCACTTATTACCAAAATAAAAAAAAATTAATTGAAAAAATAAAAAAATTAAAAAATTAAAATTGTATCCTAAAGTGACGAAAATGATTTTGAACTAATTCATCGCAGGAAGAGGTGCGCTTCGAGTTGCAGTAAATTACACTCATGTCCATAAATAAAGGATAATGAAGTTCAGGCAAAGAAACAGACAGAAACAAAACAAATTTGACTTATTTGTAAAGTCTATTTATTAAACAAAAGGTAAAGAGCAAAAATTATGCTATATGTTTGACATAATTAATAAAAATTGCGATTTTTACTACCTGGAGCATATTTTAAAAATAACCTATTTTCAAAAAACAGTATAACATGGTTAGTATGATGTTAATACGGAGTTTGTCTCCCGGACGATGCAATACAGGCCTTACAACACCTACGCATGCTGAGTATCAAATTATCAATCTGATCTTGGGGAATATTACACCACTCATCAAGCAATGCCTTCCGAAGTTCCGGTAGACAGGTGGGAGGGGGTTGACGGCTGCAATTCGTCGGCCAAGAATATCCGACACATGCTCTATTGGATTCAAGTCCGGTGAGTATGCGGGCCAATCCATATGGGTGATATCCTCCGATTGAAGGCATTCGTCTACAATGTTTGCACGGTGAGGACGGGCGTTGTCATCCATAAACAGAAATTCAGCACCCATGGCGCCCCGAAACAAACGTACATGTTGTTCCAGAATGACATCCCGATAGATGTGGCCCGTCATCGTTACACTCTGAACATGCAGGTCAGTTCTGGAACCAAGAATAATTCCTCCCCAAACGAGCCATCCTGCACTACCATAACCGTGTCGTTTAATGGTGTTCTCTTGGTGGTAACGGGTACCTGGCACTCTCCATATGAAAGTCCGGCAAGAATCAGACTGCAAACTAAACCTGGACTCGTCGGAAAACATCACGCAAGACCATTGTTGCGGTGTCCACAATGCATGCTCTCTACTCCAGGTTAATCGCAGGCGACAGTGAGTTGCGGTAAGGGGAACACATCTGACAGTCCTACGAGCATATAGACCAATGTGCCCTAAGCGTCTGTACACGGTCTGCCTTGAAACTGTCGTACCGGTAGCTGGAAGAGCTGACGAGATAGGTCTGACGCTGTGCTCCGTCTGTTTCTTTTGGCAGTAACTGCCAAATACCGGTCCTCATTCGGCGTTGTAACTCGGGGGCGACCTGTGTTGTAACATCTACTCACATTACCATCATCTCGAAATCGTTGCCAAAGCCTGGAGATGACACTCTGGGCTATTCCAAGTTCCTCGGATACTTCCAGCTGTGTACGTCCACATTTCAGTCTTACGATAATTTTACCAAGTAAAAAATCATCCAAATGCTTCCTTTGTTCCATTACTATGCGGTTATTGCACTGAAAGGCTTTTAAAGCGCTTGTGAACAATTTTACTTATTTGCCACCATTCCTTATATACCCTCTTTTACACTCTCGTCATTGTGACGTACTATCCGCCCATCTGGTGGTTTCCTGTAATTTGCATATTCTTATTCAAGATGTTGTGATAATTCTACAGGTGAAATTTTTATTTCAGAGTTCAATTTCTGTGTGATTCTGAATTATCCTTAATTTATGGACATGAGTGTATGTATGAGCATTTTGAAAACCTCTATGCATACAATAAGAAATTACATGTTATTAAATGTTTTCACGTGTGATTTAATTATTTATTTTGTTTGGAAGAACATTGTCATAAATTTCGTTAATAATTGACGTATTTTCTAAGTGCGATTTTTTATGTTGTCCCTCTCCACCGCATAAAAAAATTATGTAGTATATCGACACAGTTGTTTTTTTTCATGTAAGTTTTTGTAAAATTTTCGAATATTTCTTATGTGGTTTTTGTTCATGCGGTTCCTATCTACCGCACAAAAACAGGTTTTACTGTATTGTGTTTCATAATGCAAAAATAAATGCTTTTCTTTCATCCAAGCAAAATATATTTGTTTTACTACTGCAAATATTTTACTAATTATTATTTAAAAACTTATAGTGATTTTTTAAATCACCTTGAATATATCATTATATTACAAAACAGATAATGCATCATTAAAAATTGTAACTTATTAGAGACAACTGAACATACCAGGGAAAAGTCTACAGAGATTATAAATGTTGTAAATAAAATTTACTTTCAAGCGACGAATTAAAAAAAAGAGTCAAAATTTATTTTTCAAAATACGTAATTGAGTACACAACTGCCTGACAGTTTTTGTGTTTACTTTACTGAGAGTTTTCAAGAATAAAAACGACACGTTACAGAAACCTCTAAGAAGAGCAGAGCAAAATCTTCCTTTTCTTTTTTTAAAATACCGCTTCGACTTAGTTTTTCTTCTTTACTTTTTGCATAAATGTCACGTTAGGTGAAACAAAATCTTGAGAAAAACAAAAATGTGAAGTACTGAAATCAAAATATATGCAGCCCCAGATCAACGTTAGCCAGCATTTCTTTTTCCTTATAAATCTTTCTGTGCTAAAACTATGTTTTTCAATCGAAATACGTTTGAGTTAAATATTTCTTTCGAAAAAATATTATAGTTGACATTACTTCTTTAACTATATCATTTGTTTTTTTTAAGAAATACTAAAAATTAGGATTAGTATAGTTAATATAGGTAAAGACAAAAAATGATGCATGTAATTATTCATAATGAATAATTACTGCTAGAATAAAAGAAACCTAGAAAATATATATACATGTGTTTATTCATTATGTAAAAACATGCGTTATAATTAATAGACGTCTAGGTTGCTTTTATAACGTAATTTTCACAGGATGATATTATATGCATTACTGAAATAGATATGTAATTTATATGTATAAAAATAGAATCAAAACGTATTGAAGTTAGGATTTTTTTATATTTATTCAAAAAAATGTTGTTCACTTATTTTATTCGTACTTCAAGTTCTTTAATAACCATATTAATGCAAATGTAAGTTTTAAATAATTTAGTAATACTTTTAGTCTACATAGATTTAAACTAAATAAAATTTTTATAATCTATATTTATAAAGGATAAAATCGGCTTACTCCCTCAATCACTCATTATGGAATCTCCAGAGCTGCTAGACATACAGACTTGAAGTTTGACATGCATTTTTCTTTGGTTGAGTTGGGATCCACTAAGAACGGGCTTTGAAAAAAATTGATTCCCAAGAGTAGTTGTGAAGATGTTATAGACAAAAATTCCTGTTTTTAAACTGTTTTACCTAGAAACTAGAAATTCGGCAAACATCTTTCTTTAGTTCAAAGAGATTTTCACGGGGAGGGGGATGACGAGGGTGTTATAGATAAAAATAATTTCTGTTTTTGAAAGACAAGACATATAAACTTGAAATTTAGCAAGCATGTACCTTCTGTAGCATAGACATTCACTGAGAAAGGGTTTTGTGAAAATCTTACTTTCTTCCAAAAGAACGTCGTTTATCCGAATCAATTGGGACTGGACACCGTTCGGATACGCGATTGTTTGGATAATCGAAAACCGAATGCGATCCATGCAGTATATGATACTGGATACTACAAATATTGAAAATCATCACATGCAGGAAACGTGTTTGAAGAAAAACGCCAAATAGGTGCAAAATGTCGCATTTTACCTTGATTGGGGAAAATAATCACTTATATTTCTCTGTACCATTGTACACCTTCGTTTTTTCAATGCAAGGTCTCTGGTTCTCTTCAGCAGCAGTAGTTGAGTAGGACAGCACTCTGATTGTTGTTCGTACCACTCCATAGCTGTTTCTAACGCAGAAAAAGGCGCCAGAATTTGCTACTTTTGTTGTTGTTGTCCTCGTCTTCTTCCGTTTCATCGTCGACAGGGTCGGATTCTTCTTGCACGGAAGTCACAATCTCGTCATCATTTAGCATTTGAAATCCACAGTCTTCTGCATTGCATGCCATCCAGATTTCTACATCAACAAAACTCAACAAAAGAGCACGTATATACTCCCTCACTTGGAAACAAATTGACCTAATATTCCGCGCAGATATTTACCAAATCACACAAATGAAATTCCTTAAATATCCTTCACCTTGGGTTTTCCCGTCACTTTTGGCCTCAAACGAAACAACTGTTGAGAACACTGCACTGTTCGAAAATGTATCCGGACTTTGGTTCGGATATTTGACGCTCCGAATAATAAACGTTCGGATAAACGACGTTCTACTGCAGTGGAAAATATTCCGTTTTTCAGTTATTAGACCTACAGAATCAAAACTTTGCAATTATGCTTCTTTTGCTGAGTAGATACGCTATAATTGTTGTTTGCAGAAATTGACTCTGAACGGGCGGGGGTACGGGGGCGTAAAAGATCAATGTATTTCCGTTTCAGAAATTGAAGACCTTTTTTTTAAATCAAGAGACAAAGTTTCTAGGAAAGATTTTCAACACGTTAAAAGCTTAACTATAAGACTTAGATCGTGATTCCTAAAGAGTTTATATGGACCCCCAGGGACTATGACGACTTGTAAGGGGTTCACGTCAGCAAAAAAATAACTTGTTGGTCATAAGGTTTAAATGGGTGTCGGTGTCTACGATAGTGGCTCTCATTAAACCAGATCGTGCTCTTCATTTAAAAGAAAATGTAATCAAATGAAAACTAAATTTACTAGTTTAGCAGATTTATTTACTAAATACAATGAAGTTATTTTGCAGTTACCAGAATTAAGCTGAAAGAGTATATAAATTAGACGTCGTGGAATTTTCCCAGATTCTCAATTGGCCACAGACAATTTGACAGGAAATGATGTCTTAGTCTATACGCTCAACATTTAAATACCCTTTATTCAAATTTAAAGACTAGGTTTGAGAATGTTTTGATTATGGTAATTACCACCATAGACAATGAACTCATATGGACGCATTAAAAAACAAACAATATCATATTACAAGAGGAATTTATCGAATAGGCAGTAACGCAGATCTTAAAGTAAAGTTTAGAAACGGAAGTCAACGATTATGACTTAAAAAAAGAAACCTGTAATTTAACTCACAATTTATGGAATATTGCAAAAAAGCTTTTTTAATTGTGTGTGCTTTTCCTAGTGAGAAGGAGTTTCAGCTCAGTTTCCAATCTCTAAAATAAAAAAAAAAATTTTTTTAAAAACTGGACACCACTAACCGAGGAAATTTAGGGTTAACCCTGACGATTGGTGCCAAATATTGAAAAATTGTTATTGAAGCACCAGATTCATTTCTCTTATTATAAATATTTGTTTGTTTATCAGTTATTTTATGTATTAATTAAATTAATTTAATCAACGTGTTTCTAAGTTTTAAACACTATACTCCTACTAAACTATATTCCTAATACTGTCCTCCTACTTCTAAATCTTTCAAATTAAGTAACTCTATAAAGTGTCAAAAAGCCATCTAAATCGATAAATTTCCAAAAATTCAATATTAGGTAAGCAGGGGTCTACGCAAAAATCGAAAAACAATGGTAAGGAGTCTATGAGACAAAAAGTTTGGGAACATTTGACTTAGATAAAAAAATAACTTGAAAACAATATAGAGTCATACAATATGATAAAAATACTGGCAAGGCGGGTATGGCTAATATAATATTTAATATTTACATTAAATTATTTTTCTTCGATTTCGAATAATTACGTCCACTAACTCACTTAAAATTTACATTTTTTAATAATTTTTTTCGGCTGAAATATTTTTATATGAAGAATTGTGCCCACTTTTACACAAACACAAAAAAATTTTGTCCTTGCGCGAATTACAAACTTTCCATTAATTGAAAGGAAATCTGATTCTGTTGTTGTTGTTGTTTCAAATCACCTAGGATCTGGAAAGCCTACATCAAGTCCATTTGACTTTTCCGCATAAGAATGTCACCAAGCAGGTCTAGATTTCAAAACAGCTGTCCATGGGAAATGTGCCAACAGTCCAGAAGATGAGAAAGAGAAGCAGGGAGAGAGCAGGGAGAGGTAAAGAAAGAGTTTACCCCCTGTTTAAAGGTCATACCACGCAGGTGACCACTTCAAAAGCGCGCCAAGGCTGTTTGAAGAGCTCTGGATCCCCTGCACTGTAACGATAAACCAGGAATCTTAGCTGCGTACCAGCGGTGAGCAGGAGGCTTTCGCCAAGTCAGATTCATTTTAGCTTTGTAGAGGGAATGAATTTCAGAGTGGATCATGACAGAGGAACTTGGGTTAGGGAGCTCACAACCACTACCAGCCACTCATCAGCTGCCTCATTGGTTGGACCAACCAATCTGATTCTAATTATTATACATATTTTTAAAGACAATACAACCAATGTAAGTATAGGTGTTCCATAAATATTGTACGTCTTATAAGTTTAGTCACTTTAAGAAAAAATAATTACCATCAAATGCATTTCCTTTTTTTTTTCAGATGATCTAAGTACAATCGAACCCCAATTTAACGAACCCCTACTTAACAAATTTCGTAATTTAACAAATTTTTCTCTTTCCCGATTAAAAGAAAGGCAAAAATCTTTACTTAATGAATAATAAACCCCGAATTAATGAATTGAAATAATTCTTTAATTCGGGGTAATTAACTAGTTTTTTACAAGTAAGTATTAGAAAAAAAAATCTGCTTTTTCTTCAAAATTGTCCTTTTAATCCGGAGTAGAAAAAGGGTTTTTCTTGTAAGCGAATTTCGATGGGAAAGGGTGCAGATGGTTCATGAGTGCAATCTGTGGGGGCGCTGGCCTGATCGGCACCCCTCTCTCTCCATCATGCGCGTCTCTAGGTGAAGTGGGAAACAAAGCATCACCAACAAACTCCATAATAACAATTAGTTTTATTTATCCTTTGAACACACACTTAAGCAATCACCAGTGAAACTACAAGAGGAAACCTAGGAGTGATATCTAAAGTGTTGTCTATTCTTAATACCCAACTCTAAGTGCACCCGACTACGTGAAATAGATAAGGAGAACAAGCGCTAATGAACCGATAGCTAATTATGATTCTACTATCTTAAATCTTCAATCTAATAATTTAATCTAAGCAATTACTTTCCAAACTCGAGCTAGGTTTTGTAATGAAATATTCCAATATTCGCACTTACATAACAGCTTCCCGGCTCCTTCTATCTTACATCTACAAAACCTATATATATATATATATATATACTTTATATAGTACAAACTAATTTACATATCACGTGTTCTTCTTGAAAGGCTGTGAATTAATGTGAATGCTACCCCAAAGTTTCCCCAGAGGATTAGTAGGAAAAATGTCGCGAATAGACCCGTCACAAATCTATCGTGTGAGTTTTGAATGGGACAGAAAACTCCTTTCTTATCTCATCCTCCACAACCAAGGATGTTTTAGATTTTAACGATTACGTTACATTTTATAACAGACTGCCTGTCTGTGCAATCGAAGTTCAAGAAATTGTTCATTTGTCTGAGTCAATGAATAGCGATTCTGATGCAGAAATTAAGAATGAAGTTCTTATTAAAACTGTTACATTTTCTAACGCTTCACATAGTTTGGAAACTGTGAAAACATAACTCATGCAATAGGATGAAAAGCAGTAATATTTTCTTTTCTGCATAAAATCGACAATAGAACTCTTTCGAATCAGGAAACAAAAAGAATGCCAAACCCCTATTAGTCGGTAAATTTCTAATTAACTGGTGTTTAATTGGTCATTAAAAGTATTTTCAGCTTCTGAATAAACAAACGTGTAATTTATAACCATGGATATTTCTTGACTAGTTGCTTATTATAGAATTCCCAAAAGGTAAGTGAAAAAATATATATTTGTTTGTGTGTACCCTTATTTAACGAACAAAATATTCTCTCCCGATGAATTCGTTAAATTGCGTCCGATTGTAAATTCATTTCCCATTTCCTCAAAAGAACCGACCAATACCAACATTTAATTAAGAGTACAAGTGGCAAATCGTTCGAAACTAGAAGTTAGATATGTATAGATCTTTCGAGACTTAGCATTATGTGCCTCTTGCGGAGATAGTTGAAGCATGAGACCGGGTCCGTAGACAAAAGACTTGCCTAAAAGCCACGATGACATTGAAGATCGATATTTCTCCATTACAGTCAGGCGTAACGGAAGTTCAATAGCTATGCAGCTGTCACGTAAATTTCATGTGGCTATAGGAACCTACGTTTCAGGGATTCATGCTACCAGAAGGCTACGTGACAAAATCTATTTGCGTTCCGTTTTTTTTTAGAACAGAGAAATTAATTTAACAATCTGATGAGAACATCATCAATGGAGTAGAAATCAATAGGAGATTGACTATTCTATTTATTGATGTGCCTGGATTCTATCTAACCATATTCTTTAATTGGAGACTTTAATACAGTGATTCCCAAAGTGGTCTATATTTACCCCCCAAGGGTCTATGATAATCGGCAAGGGGTCCACGTAAGCGAAAAAAATAATTTGGACTCCATGAGAAGTAAATAGTGGTCTATGTGTAATAATGGTTCTTATTAAACCAGATTGTAGCTTTATTTTAAAAAATTTAATCACATTTTACCTGTTTTACAGATTTTATTTACTGAATTTAATAAAGTTGCAGTCAAAAATTGACAGCCTAAATTTTATTAAAACAAGAACCATCATTCCAGCCTTTCTTGCCAAAATTAAGCTAAAGGGGTATAGAATTGGACATCGAGAATTTTCTCAGTTTTTTAATGGCCACAGACGATATGTTAGGAAAATGACGCTTTTAACCTACTTTCAACTTTTAAATGTCCTTTATTCAGATTTGAAACTAGGTTTGAGATTGCTTTTACTATGGTAATTACCAAGTAGTAGGCAATAATTCATAGGGTCATATTGAAAAAAATGTCATATTACAAGAGGAACTGATCGGAATAGGCAGTAATGGAAATATTAAAGTTAAGAAACAGATTTCAGCAATATTGGCTTTAAAAAGACAAACCTGTTTTTTATCGCCAAAATATGTGAGAAAGTTTTAATTGCTTTTCCTTGTGAGAAGGAATTTCAGCGTGGTTGCCAATCTCCAATATAAAGGAAAGGAAAAGACTGACGAAAATTACCTGTGACAAGGTTAAACCTGTCAGATTTATACCAAATGCTTAAAATTTTTCATTGAAGCACCAGATTCCAGACCCTTTTAATATAAACATTTGTATGTTGAACAATCTTTTTATGTATAAACTAAATTTTAATTTAAATAACATGTGTTTTGTAAGTTTAAACCTCATACTTCACTACAAATAGAAATTTAAATCTTTTTAAGTAAGAACCTCTATACCAACTGTTAAAAAGACATTTAAGTTGATAAAATTTCAAAAATTCAATATTGGGTAAGCAGGGGTCTACCCAAAACAGAAAAAAAGCAAGGGTCAATGACACAAAAAGTTTGGGAACCTCTGCTCTAACATCATCCAATCTCCAGGAAAAAAAACTGGTATGGCAATGGAGGTATTATGGACTGGGCAGAAATCATGCTAAATGAGCGTAACACTTTTATGTATTTGACAAATACTTCGTGAATTGCTGTAAGGTATAAGAATTAAGCTTTGAAGACCTAATTAGCCTTTTCAGGGGTGCAGTTGGTTTTTGATTTCATTTTTTGCTCGTCTATTGGAGACCCATCTGGTAGATTTATTTCAGAAAAATGTGGTTTTCCCCAACCGATAGATTGACTAGTCATATCTCCAGTCATAGTTTCTGATGGTCAAATTTAAGATGATCTTGGAAGGACAATTGCAACTGGTTTAATCCTCCTAGAATCGTCCAGTACCTGAAAGCAATGTCGCTGAAGAGTGGAACCTTTTCTTACACGGATCTTATTTTTAGCATAGAAATAGAATCCTTTCTTTCAGTATATAGCTTTCAAGTTGTGAGGTGTACAAATATATAAAGTTAGGTTGATTCTGATTAATAATTTTTTTCATC
>BMAO01003720.1:0-20066 GCA_019973975.1 Trichonephila clavata | reverse complement strand
GTAGACTTTTGTTTGTATTATTCACAGATATATTATATTTCATGGAGTTTATTTATTCTATGCATATTTATTCTAAAAATATAATATTCTAAAAATTTTGATGAGGATTACTATTCAACATATTTAGATGAGGAGTATAAATAGTGCATTTTTCAATACAGTAATACCTCGACTTATACGAACCGGAATTAGGCGATAACAAACACCATTTATTCGTCTTTTGTTTGAGAGCTACACAACTCGATTCTTGTTTTAGCTAATGTACATGTTCGGAAGTATCGCGTGAAATTGATGTGTGTGTGCTTAACCTTATTTTATGTTATTTATTTATTATCTAGTGAGTGTGTGTTTGTTATCACATTCTGTAATTGTAATATCGTGTCTGTTATATGTAGTACATCTACACAGATTTAAGAACTTGAATCTTTAAAATCAGTTCAATCAGAAGATAGAATGGTGGTTTAAAATTTGGCAGAAGGCCTCAGGGTTAACATTTTAGTAAATATGGATTCCACACCTAAGAGCTTATTTTTTTTCAATAAAAGAAATATTAAAACTTTTAAGCATTGTTGGAGGAGAGAAACTATTTGAGCCCGCTTGTTAGATTTTATGAAACTTTCTACCCCCACATAACTTTGTTTTCTAGCTAACACTCTAGCCGTTCTTTGTTTTTCTGCTACCTATTTTGTATTTGTGTTATATAAAATTCTTTCAAAAAATTTCTTAATTATTATATTTTTTCCTCTTTGGCCCCAACTGAAAATAATTTAGATGTATTTGTATGCGAAATTATACCCTGACTTCCGCGGTTCTCACTGAGTCCCACTTCTGCATTAGTTCGGTGTATTACTGTACACGGATTTGAAAAAAAGAATAAATGCCAGCATAATTATCCATAGCAATTTATTAGATAATTATACATTGAATGATAACAATCTAATTTACTTTACAGAAAGTTTTCTAAAATGTGATGAAGATATCCAATCTAGAAGTTTCCTTATATCGGAAATCATAAATACAAAGTCTATCACTGCCTTTACGTCCACCAGCATCCCCACCAGTGGCATTTGGGAACAAGAGACGTGCAACAGGTCCAGATGAATCCCAATTGATGACAGCAATCTCCTGTTGAATATTCCATTATATTAACAATTTGTTGATGATGAAAGGGAATGTATGTACAGGGTGTACCCAAATAGCGCCCAAACTCCGCACAGTTAGATTCTTTGATGGGAAAACATAAAAAAATGCCCGTAGAACTGTGCGTGAATGATCCATAGTTTACGAGTAAAATAAGAAAAACAAAGACTGACGTCACAACCAGAGGAAAGTAAAAAACACAGTATTGGACCAGGGATGTCTTAAGGCCTGATCCAACTTAGCCCGAGCCCAGGGCCTCATTTCGTTCTCAACTCTGTCTTAATGAGATCATGATCCGGATAATTTAATGGTCAAATACTATTCCCGTACATATTCTCCGAAAAACAGAGAGTTTTAAACTCCATGTCAACTGATAAAAGTGATAAGACTGTATTAGTATGTAATGACCGTTGTCCATGTGAGGCCTAGTTCTAATACCATAAGCAATCCCTTAACTCATTTATTCGAAATGCAGCCTTCGGTCGAGCCAGTTGTACCTAAATTTTTGAGATTGTAAGTTGTGCATGTTTATTTGTTTCAAATTACCGCCTGAACGAGTATTTAACGACGCATTCTATATACTGTTTACTTTTAAAGATCTCAGCTAGGGCCTATTTCGCATAGGTGCCCAGGGCTTCAAGAAAATCTAGAGATTTCTGTGGCCCCAGGGCCTCAAGAAAATCTAAAGATTTCTGTGGGCTCAGGGCCTCAAGAAAATCTAAAGATTTCTGTGGGCTCAGGGCCTCAAAGAGTCTTCAGACGTCCCTATATTGGACACATAATCAGCAATATTTAAAAAAGAAAATGTTCAATGGGCCCACTGTACATATCAAGGCAGACTTTAGTGCTCAGTGGAAGGAATGATTGCACACGCTTTGCAGCAACGCGGTTTCCATCGAAATACAAGGAGCATGCAGACAAGCAAATAAGTTCTTTTGTGTTATCGCTACATCTCGGCACACCAATTTCTTGAGATTTTCCCACAAGTGATAAGTCCAACCACGTAGGATCTGGATATTGTGGCGGCCATAGAACAGCCCCCCCTTCCCTTCCTGTCTAATTCAGAGGCTGGAGTATGCCATATCCAGCCAATCACGAACTGGTGCATAGAAATGCGCCAGAGCCCGATAATGAACCGTCATGCACCATCATTTACCATATCTTTTTCGTAAACTATGGAGAGTACAGGTACAGGTACAGTTATTTGGAAAAAATTTGTGTACTTTCATTGATGAATCTGGGTGTGCAGAGTTAGAATGCTATTTTTGAGACACCCTGTATTTTTCTTACTTATATATTCCTATATTCTAAAATCTGCATTTAACACCCCCAGAATATAAATGAAACGTTTCTTGAAGTTGAATGTTCTCAAAATCAGTGTGATTCAAAGACACGTCCCTATTTTATTATTCAAACTACGTTTTATATTTTTATTTCATCTTATTTCACGCATATCGTAGTAATTTGTAGTAGGTATTTGTTATAATTATTGCACCTACTGAAATATTAGCTATCATTAAAAATTTTATAACGTAACTACTATAGCTCAACAAATAAATATTTGAAGCAAAAGATTAAAAAAAAAACAATGAGTTTCAATTTTTTGTTTAAAAAAAAGAATTTTTAACTGAATAGTAAATATATCTTATTTTCTAATCGTCTATTTCGATATATCGTCATTTTCTGAAACTCAAATTAACTATTAAATAATTTAAAACAACTGAAAAGCAAAAAAATAAAGTTCATATAAAATATAATCCAATGTATACTGTGGTAAAAAAAGGAAAATAGTTATCCTTCTGTAAGTAGTTTCTATTTATCACTTATTATTTCAACCTTCTTTCAAACACAGGGCTTTCTTTAATATTAATGTATTGATATATACATACCTGCAATGGGAACAGCAGCTTTGGGACAGCAGTTCCATTTTCCGTCGTCTTTTTCGCAGCATTCAGCTGTTCCAGGACACAGATGAAGCTTGTCGGGACAGATTTCGATGTCAAGGTCCTTCAAGTTTTGACCCATCATTGTTTGCTCTGGGAGCGTGGTGTCCGGCCTTTTCTCCGACGCTGAAGACAGGACATCTGAGAAACATAGAAAAGTCTTTCATTGAGTTCAACTTATAAAAGTCAGAAAAATCCGTACACCTTATTCCGATATTCCGTTCACCTTCCTCCTATAATTACTATTCCGTTTCATGATGTTACAAGTTTTAATTATGATGCTCAAGAGTATTTTTTTATTAGAGAAAGAAAATTATATCACAAAATTCAGAAGAACGCAGTCTTGTGAAAATACACGGTTCTGAGCTTCAGCGCTGGAAAAGTTTTGTTTCTAATGGCTTGCATTTTAGCAGCTAAGCATTTATAGACACGGCAAGTCCTCAAGTGTGATAATAATTTCATTGATGGCATCTGCTACCAAATGTTTGACTCTAAAATTTATTCTAGTCAAGCTCTTCTCATATGCTAAATTTTGCCGATATTTTCTTTTGCCTAGAGTGCCAAAGCCGAATTGATACTTACAAGGTATTTTTTACATGCCACAAGATCATATGCCATGCGTGCCTAGAATTTTTGCATCCAGAAAATCTAGCACTTCCAGCCGGGATCGAGTGGGCACATTACAAAGTGGGCACATTACCTCTAAGCCACCGAGCTGATCGGCCGAAAATGTAAGAATTCCGTCTTGCATTCAAGTCATAAGGTCACGAAATAACTGTGAGGCGAAATATTAAAGATACTTGCAAGTTAAATTGAACAGGAAATTAAAATAATAAAATAAAATGAAGTTATTGGGATGTAGAGTGGTGGATTTTAAAAGGAGTGTATACATTTATAGCGAATTTCAAATTTGAGAGACCTGAAGCTGATAACACGAGTGTTGCATTGTTTAAAATAAAATCCTGTTTAGAAATCAATATTTCAGATACTTTTACATTTTATATGGTTGCAGGAACTTATACACATAATTTATTTATAAAAATTATCTTCATGAGAGACTTAGATTCTTAACACATTTAATGGTTACTTTTTTCATTTAGCAAAAATTTTAATATTTTATTTGTTAATAATTATTCCTAAATAAAAGCATTTAACATTAGTCTATTAAAAGCTCCTCTGAAATATTTAAAAGGAAATACACTAGTTAGTTATTTGTATTTGAAAAGTACGACTTAATTAAAATCATAAAGTAATTTTCATCTGACAATAAGAATAGTATGAATACTTAATACATAAATGCATAACATTTTGAATCTATCTTAAGTTATCAAAGAGAACAATAATGTTATTTAAAAATGAAGATTTTTAGTGTCGTTCAAGACTAATATCAAGTCAATATATATATCTAAGCAATATAACTCATAAATTATAAGATTCAAATTATCAGTGCCTAAGCAAACACAATAACAAAACGAAACTTTACTAGTATTAAGGGGAAATATTTTCATAACTTTATTTAAAGTTATTTAGATCTTAATGAAAATGGTTTGATGTTAAAAAGAAAAAAAAAGAAAGGAAAAGTATAAAATGCAACTTATACACACATATACACATTTTCAGATTTATTACTTTGTTCGATTGAATGAAATTCGCAAGGCACTTTCTGTTTGCTTTTTTATATAAAAAATCTAAAATTAGTTATAATATAAAACCAATGGCTTTACATTTAATTAAACTTCAGAATTTTTTTTATTTAGATATTTCTCTCTCTCTCTCTCTCTCTCTTCTCTCTCTCTCTCTCTTCTCTCTCTCTCTTTCTCTCTCTCACTTTCTTGATAACTTCACACACAATCTATTTATTAACAACACAATTAATAGTCTCCAAAATATTATGTACAAACGAAAAATTTCAGAGGTCACTTATATTTTAATGAACAAATTTTATTTCAAAACAGTTAATTATGTATGCTTATTAATGGTAAAAAATTGGAGCTATTATTTAAAATTATTATTAAGGAATTTCTTAAAAAAATTAATTAGATTGGTTATTTATAAATATATGTAAAAAATTGTTGAGAAAAGTTGTTTCCTTACTCGGCAATGCTGAAGTAAGTCCAATAAGCAAAATGCATACAGCTACTGATACACTGAAATAAAAAAATTGAAATAAATTATACTAATTCCTTCAAGTTTAATCAACAATTAAAGTGTAATATTTATTTACAAGGTATTTACAAACTACTTTTATATTATATAAATAATGAAAGAAAAATTATGAAAATGAATTTTATAATAGAAAAAAACTTAGAAGTAACACCGTTTCATTACTAACATTATTTTCAAAAATTAATTAACTTAATTTGAAAATTAAAATTTTATTTTTTAAAAATTATATTATTTCTGTTTAAATGTGAGATAATAGAGATATCAGGCCGAATTTCCAATAAAATCATCAAAATGTGCTTCTAAAATTTAATAGAATTAATTTTCACATACCATTTTGATGTATTAAAAATTCAATAGTTTTGCACATATTTAGGCAAATATTTTAATTATATTTATTAAATTTAAGTTTAACTTAAATTCTAATAACATATTTTTAAAACTATTTATTATTAAAAACTTTTGAAAATTTGTAAATGTTTAACATTTAAGCAGCTTTTATCTCGGCACTAAATTGTAAATATTGTTGCATTTTTCTACTTTGTCGTATAAGATTTTTAAAAATAAAAACTAAAAAATTACAAAACATTCATATAATAGAAGAATTATTCTACAATTGAAGAAAAACAAAATTAAAGGCAAGGTAAGAGAAGTGGGCCAAAAGATACAAGCCTAAATTTAACATTAACAGAAATTGAAAATATTCAGAATAAATTTATAATGAAGAGATAAATATTAAAGAATAATAAAAGATTTTTTTGAATAATATTTACTATTGTAAGTCTCAAAACAACTTCTACAAATAGCTGTATCTTTACATTCAGGAGCATTTAAAAAATAATTCGTTCCGACATAAAATATAAATTCCATATGAAAAAGATTTAAGTGAAGGAATTATTTAAGGAATATTTTTAAGGAAGTATAACGAAAGAATTTAGAAATTGACACTTAAAGTAAAATTTCTTGATTTGAAGAAATAATAGTTGGTGAATTAGAAAAATAATAATAGGTTTTTTTATATTTTGCATTTCGGAACACTTAAAAACTCTTACGTAAGTAATTGTAATCTTTCAAATTTAAAAATTAACATCTTATTTTTTTAAAAACATTTACGAAGATTATAGTATTTTTTAAGTAAAAAATGTATAATTACTTAAGTATTAAGTGTTCATGAGCTAACTAACAATCATTATAAGTATTATACTTAAAAGTGTTTTGTACCAGTTTCCTTAAATATTTCATTTCAAGCAAAAATTCAAATATGATTTCTGTAAATAAATTTTTAATATAAAAGATAAACTTATAATATGCAGGCATTAAAATATAAATTAATAGCAGAAGGTAATATAGATATATATAAAGTAGTCATACTTATCAGTTCTTAATATTTGTAATTCAAAAACTAGAATTACTTTTTGCATAAATATATTATGCATCAAAGACAACGATTCATATTTTTTAAATGTATAAAAGTATGCATACTACTGAAATTCTTCCCTTTTCTAAGACAAAAATTATAGTTTTACACAACAAAATATAATTAAATCGTGTACGAAAGCATCTGAGGACCATTTAATCCAATATAAAAAAAATGCAATTATAGAATTTTTCTTACCTTAATGCATTCATTGTTAAAGAGGATGGAGAAATTCTCAACTTCCTTAATGTTAGAGAAATGAGGAGAATAAATTTTAAAGTAAATTTCATCCTTTTATACTTTTCATACTTTCGATTATTTGCATATCTCTTACATTTATCGATTATTTCAAAGAAGTATAACAATAGCAAATCTTTGAAAAAGTGAAAATGCAAAGTGAAATCAGTTACTTTGGACAATCATATATAGTGAAAGTAATATCCGAAACATTTCAGGAATTCTACGTAGAGAAAATTTTCAATAATTCAGCAAAATATTATATTTTAGGACTTACCAAAAAAAAAACTTTTTTGTGCATTTTTTAATAATTTTTTAAAAAACTTTTTATGCATTAGCTCTCAAAATGTAGAAGTACACAAGCAATTCCAATTTTGCAAACATTAACTAGAAAATGCATTGATTATTTTTAATGTCTGTTACTTACTGTATATTCTGGTGTTTAAAGAGCACTTTTAACACAAAAAATAAGATCAAAATTTTCGGATGCGCGTTGTACACCAGATATAAAAATAAAGAAAGAATGCGTTTAAAAAAGTACATTTCTATCTATATACTGTTTATTTAAAAGAAAAGACATACTTTATGAGCTTCCATCATTGGATAACATGAAAATATTTTGTCAATTCCGTCTTCAGGCACAACACTGAATTCTTTTCACCTTTTCACCATTACTGTTAACTCTGATCCATAAATCAATAATCTTCTTCCATACCATCTAGATTGTCAGATATACTACATTTTTAAATGACTTTTTAATTATTTCAGGATTAGTTTCCTTCCATGTCTTTATTATCCAATCTCACACTATATCAAGACTTTAAAAGAATTACACACATACACATTTCAGGTTTCTTCGTTGAAAAAGGCGCGCATTATGCGGCTAATATACCAAAACTTAAAAAATGCAGTTTGAAAGCATAAGTGCATGTAATATCCAGAATTTACGAAAAACTTAAATAATGACGTTGTATATAAATAATAATGTTGTTGCTGTTGCTTACGCCACCTGTCTGACGTAGTCAGATCGAGGCCCACGAAATTCATCATGGCAACGGGCTAGAGATACGTCTGTCATTAGCCTAAGCTTTGAGCCCATGAAGGTGACAGCACGATTTTACTCACGATAGATGGCGACACCATTCGGACCCACAGATTTAACGAGCACGTTCTCCGTTTGTACTCGGCGAGTATTTGGTGGCATCGGACATGAACCCAGGCCTTCCGGTCTGGCGTCCGATGCTCTAACCACTGGCTACCCACGGCCCCGAAATGATAATGTACATGTAATAAGTACCACATAATTCAAAATATTTAATAAGGAGCTTTGGATGCTTATATCTGAGACATTTTTTAAATGACACACACTACAAATAGGATCAACGTCATTAATGCACATGCTCCAATATTTTTCGACAACACAATTAAAATCTTTTAGTTCAAGGCACACGTCCAAATGTTCAACGGTCATAGGCTGACCAAAGTTACAGAGAATACAGTCAGGTAAGTTGACGATTCCAATTCGGTAGAGATGAGACCTTATACAGTCATGTCCTGTCCTAAGTCTAAGATGAACTACAGCAGATTTTCTGGGAGCTTCAGAAACCCAGGACGGGTTTTCGTTCAAGAGATTGCCTAGTTCTTGTCATTCGACATCTCCACAACTTCCAGTTTTGGAAATTATAGGTCATATTAGTAAAAGGCTTTAAAGAATGAAAAGTCGAAAATCTCTCTCTCTCTCTTGAGGGCCTTTGGATCACGAGAGTTTCATATTCTTAGCTTGAATTTCACCCTGTTCATTCCCAACAATGTCACATTATACCGGTACCAACTGGAAAGAAATTTTATGAGGAAAATCTCTTAAGAACGATCTGTAATTTAAAATTCTTTGTGAATTAGAGAATTTGAGATAAAAACTGTAATGCTAATTTAGAGTCAGAAAAGATTACGACCCTGTTGAACTCAGAGCTTAACGATATACACTTGTGACGGATCTATACGGTCTTCGACTAACCTTCTCTATTTTCTTTAAAATAATTTATTTATTTCAACCAATCTTCACCGAGAGCCAAGCGTGATTTATGCAAATAAGATATATTATATAAGTTCGGGACTCGCGAGTTAAAGAGGTTAAGTAAAGTGAAGAGATAGAAGAGTGAAGTTAAGTGAAGTAAAGATCGCGAGGTCAGCACGCAGTTGTTGACATTCATAGATAGCGGTTACGTGTGGAGCTACGCTAGGAGAAGTTTATTGAAGCTTGTAAAAATCAGTGTTACAGAGTGGGGATCCTTCAACTATTCCCCCAGCCAGTGAAAAGGCAGAAATCATCACGAAGTAGCAGCCGATGTAAAATATAAGGTCAGTGATTTAATTTAAGATATTGCGAATATTAGTACGTGGCGTAGCTGTAATTGTGCGTGTTTAAGCTTTCATAGATTCAGTTGCTATTCTGTTATTTCCGCTAGTAGTAATTCCCCTTTCCGTACTCCACTTTATTTTGTTTCTCTTAAATTTGAATTGTGTGTTTCTACCCTTTTGTGTTAAGTAGAATCAATAAATCTATTGATTTGCAATTATGTCTTTCGATCATTAAACAGTTTGTCTCGAAATTCGTATTCCTGCGGCGACTGTGAGCGCCGAACCCACTGCTCTGGTAGTACTGCCCCTCTGACGTCGCGCACTTATTACCAGATATCGGTCTTGGCGAGGGGTTGTGACTCTTGGTCGACCTGATACTGGTTGTTGGGTAACATCTCCCGTTCTTTGAAACCTCTGCCATGGTCTTGAGATCACAGACTGGTCTACATTCAGAATTCGAGACACTTCGGTTTGTGATCTTGAGGATTCCAGCATTCCCAAGATTCTTCCTTTCGTAAACATGTCCAATTGGCGTCTTTGTGCCATCATTCACCTTGTTTGATGGTTAACAACGTTCCTTCGCACAGCAGTTGCACGAAACTTGTCTGAACTGCCTATGCTGCGTGAATCGATTTCTCTGCGTTCCGACATGAGCCGGTGTTTCGCGCAGGACGTAGTCGACTGAAAAGTTTTGCATAAACCCATTGTTTCTTCTTCGCCCAATTAATATCAGCAAGAAATTTGGAATAATTTTACGAATATTTACTCCATGTTTTTCGCATTTTACGATTTATGCTTAACTTTTGGACACCAGTGTAGTTGCTAGACCACTCTGAAACATTTATAACACTATAATTTTGAAGAGGACTGTGTGTGGGATAATACAATCCTGGCAAAATATGTTGTTTTTAGGATGATTCTCATTTGCTGTGGTCGGTGAATTAGAATATTTTGGTAGATTTGGGACCCACTGTTCATCTTTTTTTTCCCCTTCAATATTCTACTAATTTCAGAATCCGTTCCCAGCCAGTCCAATGATCCAAACTTTCCCAACTTTCATAATTTCTTCCCAGAAACATAAAACAAAACATTTTGGTTGATAATATTACAATGCCATTTATTTTAAATCACTCATTCACGTAAAGTTTGATTTTTTACTAAAATGCAGTCCACTGCAATAGGATATTTACATGCTGCTACATTAAAAAAGTTTATCTGATTCACTTTTGTAAATTTAATTATCTTTTTATAAATGAATCTTTGCATGTATCGCATCGTAAAATGTTTTTATTTTATAATAATTATCGTGATTTTTATTCATCGTACGATCTGGCAGGAAAATTTTTTTCTGTATGTTCTGTATAATAGTAGAAGTGTTTTAACCTTTAATCCCTTCAATTTCAATAATCAATTCCTGTTTTACAAGGGGTGATCAAATGAAAAGGTACGAAACGACACGGTGGGTACTAATATAGACTTTATTCAAAATATACACCATAGGCCTGAGCACAACGATCCCACTGATGAACAAGCCGCAGAATTCCTTGTTCCCAGAATTCCTGTGGCTGTGACGAGACCCAGTCCTTCACAGTGTCCTTGAGTACGTCGTCCGAGTTGAAGCGCTTTCCTTTCAGGTGTTTCTTCAGTGGACCAAACACATGGAAATCGCAGGGTGACATGTCCGGACTGTAGGACGGATGTTCCAACGTCTCCCTTGGAACTTGTCCAGTTCCATTTGTGTGACTCTGGATACGTGTGGACGCGCGTTATCATGGAGCAGAACCACACCCTCCGTGAGCAGCCCCGGTCTTTTGTTCTTGATGGACCTGCGTAGGCGTCGGAGTGTCTCACAGTACACATCGGAGTTAATGCTTTTTCTGTCTCGAGTATTCTGTGCTCGCATCATTTGGACGCCGCTTTTTATAAGAGCCTTTGCTCTCTCCTGCCATGCGGGCACCCGCGCATGATCCGATCCCAGTCAGAGTCTCCAATGGCATCCCGAGATGTCTCGCTACATTCTCCCTTGGCGGAATATGCAAATATTTAAATGTTTCATTTTTATGTCGTTTCGTACCTTTTCATTTGATCACCCCTTTTATTACCAGATTTATAGTCCTTTGTGTGAATATAATCACTGTCATTTTAAGCAATTTCAAAAAATAACTAAGATAAAGTGCTCCAGTTTTTGTAAAAACTAAAACATCTCTTACTGAAGGTCATTTCAAAATTAAATAACAACATAGCAACACATCAGAATTGAAAATTTTAAAATTTGTTTCTAAACATTTGGTACAGAATGGGCCCCGTTTATGTTATTTTTTGTAAATTTTTGCCAATTTTTTTCCATTTTAATATAATAATAATTTATTTTTCTCTTCTTAATTTTTGCATATTTTTCTTAAAATGTACTAAACAAATTTAAAAACTACAAAAAGTCCCCATACCTCTTTTTTTTAAAAAAAATTGTCGAAGTAGTGGGATACCTTAAGTAACTTTTTCAGCTACTTGACAAAAATTCAGATATTTGTTTTTGGTCCGTAGTGACATCTCATATGGCTCTCAGAAATAGCCTTTAAGATATATAAGTGAAAAGAAGTTTATTTTGAAAAGATTCTCTTGCATTACTGGACATATAATATCCTTTCTATTAAGAATTTCTTACCACACTTCTCTAACATTAACACTCAACATTTAAAAAACATATGAAACAAAAAAAAGTTAACAAAGAAATTAACTGTCGCATTACTATCTGTTAACGTTCAATTCAAAGTCAAAATACATTTGAATTGGTGAGGGATATCTTCGTATCTACAGAACCTGAACATGACACATGTCAATAGAATTATCAAATAATTGATTAGTAAAGTGTCAAATACGTGATTAGCTAGTGATACTCTGGATTTTAATCTTCATTATGTTTGAATTTTCTCAGAGAAATTTAGCTTCAAAGATCAATATTTTCAATCAAAAAACGCAGAAATAAAAGTTTTATTTCCTTTTTACTAAGGTTAGTATATTAAAGAAAAAATAAACGCTTGAAAACATTACAAAATATTGATAACTTTCTTTAAAAAATGAGCTTTATGATATTTTTGTACGATCAATAAATATTTTGAATTTAAAGATTTTAATTTTTTTTTATTTCTGCTGTTTATTATATCCCAAACTAAACACATCAATGGTCATAATAAAAATATCATTGGTCAGTGATTGTAATGGAAATAAAAATTGGAGATATGATTTACACGAAATTAAAAAACTCGAATCTTATGAAAAATATTAAGTGTCGTGAAACAGTACATAATATTGCAATTATAATATGCTACAGAAGTGCCCAAAACTACAAACAAATTTAGAAATTATGATTTGAAAATTTGTTTACTTTAAAAAAATATTACAGATGCATATTTAAATTCTACTTTTTTTATATTCGAAATGTTTTTGCTATAGATACATACACATAAATACCAATATAGATAGATAGATAGACAGATAGTATAGGTAGATAAAGAGATAGATAGTATAGGTAGATAGATAGATAGTATAGGTAGGGAGATAGATAGTCTATGTAGATAGAGATTGAAATATAGATAGTATAGATAGATTGAGATATATATAGAGTGATAGATTGAGATATATATAGATAGAGTGATAGATAGATATAAATATATAGTTTCCATTTTGAGGCAATATTTTCTATAAGATTAAGGTTTTCTAAAATACTACTACTTATGTGATATAATTTATCCCATTCATAAGCATGTGTGTACTTAGAATATTATAATTTTTTTGTTATTCATTTTAACCAATTCATGATTTAAAATTTTTTAAAAAATGCTCTCTCTTACACACACAGGCACCCAACTAATTTCACACTAACAGAAATTCGTCTCACCATACCGTTATTATTCTGAATATTCAACTGGATTTTTCTTTATGTATACAAGTTGCCCAAAATAATTCGCAGCAAAATTCAGAAATCAGAATATTGGCGCATTTTCTCGTGTGTACAATAAAATGATTTTCTTTCAAAACTAAACCTTGAGTTTTATTACGTCAGCCATTTGGGTGGCGTAGTTGGCTTCGCTTTGGCCCTGTACGCCCAAGTTTGTGAGTTTGATCCCGGCCCAAGTAGGTAGATTTTCATGATGTAGAAAATTCGACGGCGTCAATGTCGTATGATTATGCGGCATCTATATAAAAGATCTCTAGAGTGCCTGTTTGGATTGGTCCTCTCGGTAAAATTAAAATTCCTGGTACAATTTCGCATCATTGGAGCTTAGGTGCCTCTCTCTGGGAAGGAAATTGGGCGTAAAGACTACATTTTGGCTACTGATATCCACATATATGGCGCCACATTAAATAGTGATACCTGCTCCCGGGGAATGTTCCTGGTCTGCAATGGTAATTATCTCAGCCCCATTAAAAAATATTACTTCAAATTTAAATATTTTTCTTTTGTGTATTTTTGTACGTTACATTAAATTGAATAGCAAGTTCCGGAATCTTTTAAGAAAAACTTAGGTTTTCATGAGAATATAGGTGTTTTTTTACAAATAGGAATACAAAACTAAGAATGTAAATATATAGTTAAAATTAAATTGCCACTCTAAATTATTTGTAAAGCATAGCGGCAAAAAGAATTAACATGTAAATATTAACAAATTTACCGTTTTGTGCTATTCCTATAAAAAGCGAAATTGAAATTTATTTTTAAATGTTATTATTCTGCCTTTTTTTAAGTATAATTATTTTTCGTATTTTCATACTGTGTAACATGAATATTTTAAATTTCGTTAGGCAATATCCAATTCATTCCAAAGAGCTTTAAAAGAATTTTCCATTTTCTAGAACTTGATTGCATATGTCAATTTTCATATAGCTCAAATTCATAAACTTTGTATGTATATGATACTAAGCATTTTTTAATACTTTTTTTTAAAAAAAACTTTAAAATTCTCTTTTATATTTACTTGTCAGAAATAATATTGAACTGCCATCTATAAGAGCAAAAACATTTTAAAATATTAAATGAATTACGCATATATTTGAACGATAATATATATATATAATAAATGAAGGTGTATATATTTATTAACAAGTATTTTGTTTGTCCTTACGGTGTCATTTTCATCTGTCTCTCAAAATTCCAAGACTCGTCTTTAGTGCCTGCTTATTTTGTAAGTAGTGTAAAGTTTTTTTTTTAAAAAAAGAAGATGAATTTTTAAGTAATTATAACGAGAGAGAGAAACTAAAAAATTTAATGTCAATAGCAGGTGTGTGTATGTGTACGTGCGTGTGCGCGTGTGGGTGCGTGCGTGTGTGGGTGTGTGTGTGAAAAAGAAATTCAAAGTTATTTTTAAAAGTTCTTTTCTACCTATTTTGCAGTATTATTTATTTTTACAACTTAAAATGATTTCTTTAAATTTCGAAGAAACTGTATATCCCTTTTGAAGGATAATAGAAATTTTCAATTCTGAATAATGAAATAATATTATGTCAATTTTTCAAGGTACATTCACTTTAATAAGTCTGGATCTTGCTAAAAGTGGATCATAAACTGTAAAAGTGTGCTTCCTCATTGTCATTGATAATAATTCGTTGTAGAAACTAGAATTTAAAATTACTTTAAGAACATAAAACTCTTGTACACAAAATTTATATAATCTTTTATTTTAATTTAATATAATTAAGCATATTACCTATACTTACAATCCTAGTATTATAAGTACCCTTGTTGTAATTATAATTGTACATTTATATGGATTTTTTCTAGGATAGAATTTCTCATGTTTACAAAAAGTTTAGAAAATGTGAATTTTTTTCCGAATTTAAAGGTAAGAATATGAATATAAGGGGAAAATACTCATGTTATAAAATTATACTCTAAAAAAGCTTTTATTCAATAATAATTTTAAAATTCTAGGTGTACTTTCTATTCACATTTTCAAAATTCCGTTAAAGGCAATTCTAGGAGTATTTTATTTTAATTTTCAAGTACCCATAAGGCATCTGTCTTTGATAAAGAAAAAAATTTACTTTCCCTTTAATAAAATTTCTTGCGTTTATAACAATGGCTTATAATGCATATTCTTATCGGTTTCGAGACATCGAGTTAAACACCATACATAAAAATCAACCTATCGATTATTACTTTTCATACTCAACGAAATTTTATCGTTCCCGTTTAAAAAAATTTCTTCGCTATATTCCACGATGCATACTTTGGTAAATATTAATTTTTTGAATATTAGAGAAATTTTCATTTAGGAATGTGGCAACATATCATGTTGCTGATAATTAACTCAGTTCATTATTGAAAATTTTACATAAATTATAACTTTTACTTTATGAAAAAGAATTTAATTCCTAAAACGAAATGAGTTATAATTCAATTTAATTATTCTACACAGAAATATATTTAAATATAAATACAATACTTAATTAAATGTATGTATAAATATGAACTATACCATATTTATTCGAATCTGAGATATACTCCAAATTTTCATGACCATTTTTTGAAAAAATAAATGTATAAAAGGGTTTATCGGTAATAGATATTTATGAGATTTAAAAACAATTATGAGAATAAGAAATGAATAATTAATTTATTTTTACCAGCATAAAATTTTTTTTAAAAATCATTAAAGAATCTGTAATTGCGTTTAGTGTCAAAATCATATTCAATTTCACCATCCAATGAATATTTCCGCATTAAATTCTAAGCCACACCCAATTTTCAACAACATTAACATTGGGGGGAAAGTGTGGCTTAAATTCAAATACATTTAAAAAAATTCTTAATATTCAAAGAATTTATAAGGTATCAATAATAATGCACTATTATTATTTTTATTTTCACGTGTTTTTTTAAATGAACATGTAGAACAAATATTGAAAAGCACCTATATTTATGGATTTAATTAATATTATATTGCCCGTTTTTATAGAAAAAAAATAGCATTTTCGCCTCAAAGAATTTTCAGAAATCAATTGAAAGTAAAATAATTTTAATTTTGCAATTCTATATCATTATTATTTTATGTATCATTTTAATTTCATTTTTTCAATTTTTTGATTTTCTCACAATTCTGTGATCAAAAGAAACCAGAAAAAGCTTACATTTTTGCTTTTAATTTTAAATGTACGTAACTTTAAATTAAAATAATGCAAGAAATGTGTTTAGAAAGTTATTTTTTATTTAATTATTTACACACAACTCCCTTTTGCTCATCATTAATTTTTTTTTTTGCTCTTTGTAAAAATATAATGCTTGCAAAATTTCAGAGGGATATTAATAATGCAACAATACTTCTACAGGTCGTTTTTCAATATTCTTATTTGCATTGCAAATAAATACAAGTTCTTTCCTATTTCTTTATTATTTTTTCAAAATTAAAATATATTTCATTAAACATTAAATATACGTTTCATAAAATTAATTATTTTTTTCTCTGTTATAGAAAAACATTAATTGCAGCTGTTCTATTAGTGGGGCTCACATCAGTCTATTCGCAGTTCATATCCCCAAGTAAGTTCATTGTAAATTGTTGAGATATTAAGCAAAAGAAAAGTAAATCCATTGTCATTTTTTAACTATAAATTGGGAAAGCTCTTTGTTTTCCTTAAAGTGGATTTTTATGTGGGTGTAGGCATGTTATAAGAAATAATCTATTTTCTTTTCTATTTTGTGTCAAGTTCTTAGATATTTTTCTAAATATTTCTATTAATATATATAAAAAAGTAGGTGTACATTTTTTAATCAATTTAATACATAATTTTTTTTTAAAAATGCTGAAAATAGGGTTTATATATTTCGTAAGGAATTTTTAATAAGTATTCATATAAAAAATTATTTTATGAATATCACAATTACGTTATCACAAAAACCATTCCAACTATTAATGAATTTAGTTCGATATACTTGTAAATGAACTCAAATGTGTGTATGTCAATTATTGCAAAAAGAAAAGTATTTTAAAATCACTTCTTGAATTTATTAAAATTTTTTAAAAAACTAAATAGTTGGCTTTCGTGATATTTCGAATAAACATCTTGTTTTACATATTATATATAAATATATATATGCTACAACCAAAAAAAAATTGTAAAAATCATTTAAGCAAATATATTTTTTCACACACACAAATTGCACCTCATCCTCTTCATTTTTCTTCTAAAAAGGACTAGTTCTCAAAATTACGAATTCATTCGCCTATAGTTTCATTTTCGCTTCTAGCGCAATGATAATAAACCAATGAATCAAACATTAAACAGTTTTAAAAAATTTCTAGAATTATATTATTAAAAATAAAATTTTCCTTTTTCTTTACTTCTTTTTACATTACTCTACATACTAAGATTTAGTTTTCCAAAAATATTTGTAAACGAAATAGCCATTACGCTCAGAAAGAGACAAGTGAAATAAAAAATGCACGTATGAATTTTCAAACGCTTTCCCTCTAATTTAGTAATTAAATATTTTTAGATGCTTTGCTTTCCACTTTGGAAAAGAAAGCAGACACCACGCAACCAGAAAACACTGTTATGGGCCAAAAACTCAAAGACCTTAGCATTGAAATCTGTCCAGACCAAGTTCATCTGTGTCCTGTCACTGCCCCGTGCTGCTGGAGCGAAGACGGAAAATTCGAGTGCTGTCCCAAGGCTGCTTCGGTGGCCTACACCCAAGGTAAATTCCTTATTCTAAATGAATTATTGTTACACATTTTAGTATAGCTTGTTGGTATTTTTCAAGCCTTTTTGATTTTTTATTTTAAAAAAATCATAAATGATTTGATTACTGTGAAAACGAAAGGAAAGTCAGTTTTCATGTGAAAAGTAGTGAAACTGATATTAATAATTAAACACAAAAGTAAAATTTTAAACATATTGTGCTTGGGAATGTTTTATCATATTTAAATATGTATCAAAGAGTGTAAAATATGAATAAAAAATAAACTTGCAACACTCCATACCTACTTTCGGACCCGACTGGAGGTGTGGGAGGAATTGGTGGACGACTCGACATAATACTTTTTAATTATTTATTCAGCACACTGGTTATCACATACACAATTTAATTAATCAGATAGGATGATATATTCCCAGAAAAGAGCAGGGGGGAGTCTTCCTACGAGAGTCGCGAATTCTGAGAAGTCTTCTAATCAAATGATCCACCTTTTATGGATCAATCCACTACTGTAATACTTGATTTACACTGTAGCTATGTGACCAATCGCCACTTAAATATCTTTAACAATTTAAAGCTCGAAACGCGCTATCTATGTATCTATTACCTGATCCGTCGATATCTTTCCTTATCTTCAACTTCTTAATAATTCAATCTCCAGGCAGCTTCGTCCAATCATCTATTTCCCTCTATCTTACTTTTCTCTTCTATCATACCAGTCAGTTATACTATATATAACTGACCTAGTCTGCATATCATGGTTTCTTCTTCAAAAAGGGTTATTGTCATTGATAGCCCAAAGATTTTCCAAGAGGGTTAATAGAAGGACGCGTATAGATCCGTCACAAACTAATCTCGTTATTAAAAGTAACTTGATTTTTTTTTCAAATTTTATGTTATTCGACTGATTTTAGTTACAAGTTTTGTACAAAAATTTCCAAATTCTATTTTTAAACATAAAATTACATTATTTTGAATCCTAAATTATAAGTATCTAACCAAAAATTGACTTTCTTCGATTTCTTCTTCAATGGCTCAACAGCACTAAGTGAACACTGGTCTTCTTTAGAAGTCTTCTCAATGCATCTTTACTTTTGGAAACTGTTTTCCAGTTTTTAATTTTTAAGAGATATTAAAATCGTTTTTGATACAATCAATCTATCTTAGTGGGGTCTGCCTCGAGGTCTATTTCCCATGGACTTTTCCAGAGAGATTTTCCTGCAAGCAACGATCTTCATTCATTCTAGCTAGATAAACAACTCATTTAAATCTCTGTAATTTGACGAATTTTATAATATCAAGTTGTTTGTAAATTTATAGAGTTCTAAATTAGATCTTCTTCTGCATAATCAATTTACTTCACCCCCACCAAGAATGCAATGTAAAATCTTTCTCTAGAAAACTCTCTAAGTTACCTCATTACGTTAAGCCAGTGCCCAAGTATCTGTTGCATAAGTCAGGGCAAATTTTGTAAGACTTTTGTAGGGAAGCAATTTAGTTCTTAAATTGAGAAAGCTGGATTTTATAAATAACTCTTCGGGATTTTAAATACCATCTATATGAAGCTATGATTCTTTATAAATTTCTGGGTTCAACTCATTTTTGTTATTTATCTCGGTTCCCAAATAAGTAACACTATTTACTTTTAATTTGATTCCAATGTGTATGAATTTTTCATTCTTCTAGGTGAGTGCTGCAACCATTTTGGATTCGTGTGGACTTGCTGCTCTCCCAGTGTTCCTAAATGTCACTGGTATGGATGCTGGTGGGCATAGAACTCTGTAAAACAGTTTCTTTTTATTGGTACTTCGGTCATTATCATACATTATCCATCTAAGCTTCCTCTATTGTGTGTGTGTGTTTTTTAAACTTCCGTTGTTACATAATCAAATAAATGGTTATGAGAATTTTTGCTTATTTTTTTAAAGAAAATGCACATTGCAGAAAATAAACTATAATTACAGAGTGCTTGACAAAAGACGAACAGTAGGAACTAAATTAAAATTGAATTGTTATAAAGATTCGGTCAAAAACTCGCATTGAGATTAAAGAAAATGTTGAAATATATAACACAAAAACAATACACGGACGAACACTAATTACATTGAAAAAAAGT